>CM024762.1:151848413-151945862 GCA_014218235.1 Colocasia esculenta
TATTTTGTGTAGGAATCCGTCCCTCATTCGGACATTATCCCCCCTGAACTTCAGCCAGCAGTCGATATCAACCCTGTGACAGCAATAGTGTTGTACCAGCCACCTCTGGTAGAAGCGTTGGGCACCACTGCTGTACCCATATCAGAGGCTGATGTTCATCCAGCTGTATCCTCTCCGAGTGATGACCCTCATGGTTTCCTGCATATATCGGCTCCTCAACTAGTATCTACATCTGTCGCCGGTGATGCAGCCTCTTTTGAAGTAGTGGCGCCCTCTACAGACGTGGTTGAAATATGCCATACCTCTTCAGTGGGTGACCCAGCTACCACGGCTACACTGCCCTCCTCATCGTACGAAGTTGACGCTAGCCTGTGGTCGGATATAGACGCCCAGGTGTGTTTTGAAGAGCCATCTGTTGTTCCTTCCGGGGCTGTTTCCTCTTCTGACGCCATGATCAGAAACAACTATCCATTGCACTTGATGGCAAATCAAGATCCCGAAGTAAACTATGAGGCGATGAAGCATGTAGCAGATAAGCTTACAGAAATATTGGTTTTCATGGGATGCCCCTTAGCTGACTGGGCCTATAGAGTCACCATGCTACTCAAACTTGTAAAACGGCGGGATTACATCCGCCATGAGATGCCAGACCAGCTGATAGCCTTAGAGACGCAACGATCTGAGTATGAGGCAGTGTTGGAGCCTTTACAAACTAGTACGGGGTGTCATCGGTCTGCCATCGCAAAACTATACAGCTTTGAAGGATATGGACACCAAAATTGTCAAATTGCGAATAGAATTGGCCACAGTAGAGACCGAGCGGGGCAGGTAGCCATTTCTCTGGAGCAGGAGGAAGAAGCCCTCTTATTGAATGAAGGCCAAGCCGCCTCAACTGAGGAGAAAGTGAAAGAGATTCAATTGCAGCAAAGCCGTTTGAAGGAGAGGGCCTCCTTGCTCAACTTGGGTATTCTACCTTTGGAAGAAATATTTCAGGGCGTATGAAGCTTCAGCTGCCCCCTCCCTTTTTGTATTGGCAAGAATGTACATCGTGTAATGCAGCTTTCAAATTAATGAAAATACATTCTTTTTTTAGCACAAATAGCGCTTCTGTACAACTTATTTCTTTATTTTTGTTCTCATTATCAAATTGAGCGCCCTTTCGGTTTTTACCCAAGTTGACCCCCTCTTGCTTTTATCTACACACTCTTTCGGGTTTTCGTGTAGCGGGGTACTCACTTTTGCCTATAATCCTTTTGCGGGTTTTCACTATGGCTGAGTTTCGGGTCCTTTTTACCTTTGCCCAAAGGACAAGTCCGACGAGGTATCTCTATTCTTAGCCTCTCTTTTTTAGGGTTTAACCTTCTTGTAATTGTTTATATGACAGGAACTTTTGCCGTTATTGACTGTCAAAGCGACGGGATCCTTTGTCGTCTGGTGACCATTAGAGCGACGAGATCCTTTGCCATCTGATGACTATTGGAGTGACGGGGTCCTTTGCCGTCTAGTGACTGTTGGAGTGACGGAGTCCTTTGCTGTCTGGTGACTGTTGGAGTGACGGGGTCCTTTGCCGTCTGGTGACTGTTGGAGTGACGGGGTCCTTTGCCGTCTGGTGACTGTTGGAGTGACGGGGTCCTTTGTCATCTGTTGAATCGCTGAGGTGATGAGGTATGGTTTGTCTTGTACCCATCGAAGTGATGGGGCCTGGTGTTGTCTGGTATTCGCCGGGGTGGCGAAGTCTAGTGATGTCTTGTACCCATCGAGGTGATGGAGCCTGGTGTTGTCTTGTACTTGCCGAGGTGGCGAAGTCTGATGCTGTCTTGTACCCATCGAGGTGATGGGGCCTGGTGATGTCTTGTACCTGTCAGGGTGACAGGGTCTGGTGCTGTCTTGTACCCATCGAGTGATGGGGCCTGGTGCTATCTTGTACCTGTCAAGGTGACAGGGCCTCGTATTGTCTTGTACCCATCGAGGTGATGGGGCCTAGTGCTGTCTTGTACCTGTCAAGGTGACAGGGTCTACTGCTGTCTTGTACCCATCGAGGTGATGGGGCCTGGTGCTGTCTTGTACCTGTCAAGGTGACAGGGCCTGGTATTGTCTAGTATGATGATCTTGCTACGCTTGATCCTCATGCTTATTGATATCTCACCATTTGACTGATCCCCTTTTTTTATTCTCCTTATCGAATTCGGCGCCCTTACCAGTTTTCACCCAATCCGACCCCCTCTGCTTTTGCCTACACGTCCTTTCGGGTTTTCGTGTAGCGAGGTACCCGATTTTGCCCATGCGCCCTTTTGCGAGTTTTCACCATGGCGGGGTCTCGGTCTTTTTTTTTTTTTTTTGCCCTTGTCCAATGGACAAGTCCGACGTCGGCTTCTTGAGCTTATTGACGCTTCTCTATTTTGCAACACAATTGCAGATGAAGCCTTGTGTTGTTTGGCAATCCCCCCAGTGGGACTTCATAGTTTGAATGATATTGATCTCTTGGACTTGTCGTCATCGTCAGCTTCCATCGCGACCTGGCACGTTGATGATGATGTTGATCACCTGAACTTGTGGACTTCAGCTTTATAAGTCCCTGTCCATGAAAGATGGTAAGGGCTAGATCAATTAAACAACAACTATTCATGCATGCTAAGGCACATAGTTCTCATTTAAGTCTCTTTATTTTTTTTTGTTTAAGAAACAATTTCTTGTTTTTTTTAGGATATTTTTTTTGTGCGGGGAGAAGTACAAAAACTTGAACAATCTCCACAAAGTTCGTAACGAAATGATATACCTACTAGAACAGGGGAACTGCTTTCATTGTTCTCCCCAAAAAATCAGCGGAAATCACGGAAATCTCATGAATTTTGTTGGGATGTTCGTCGCCTCAGAGCCATGGTCCGGCTAGCGGTACTGTATGGCTGCCTCTTCTCTATTTTTTTTTGCCATGCATTGCATGTCATTTTTTTATATTTTTTTTGACTCTTCGTCATCGGTGACCAACATCCCGGGGGTTTAAGAGCTTAGTGGTTTATCATTTTTTTTGGTTCTTTTCGTTGCCCCTTTTTTTATGATGGGAAGTCGAGTGTAGAGACTCCCTGTTGTTGCAAATGCAACAGTTTCTTTTGTAGGCGAGCTCCTCATGCGTCGAACATGTCGCCCAGGTCTGGTTCTGCTCCTCCTTTTGTTGCTTGTGATGCTGGCTGTCGAACTGTGGGTGGCATGCATGGTACAGCTTCAAATGTCGTCCATTGGGGTGGGAATGGGACTTCTCCTCGATGGTCGACTATGACGTACGCGCCGCCCTCATAGACCCTCTGCACCACGTACGGTCCGGTCCAATTCTCATTCAGCTTACCCTTTGGGTTGCCGGCCATGACTTCTCATCTTTTGACCAGTACAAGGTCTCCTTTCTTGAACTCACGGCCCTTGACTAGCTTATCGAAGGCGCGCGCTATGCAAGCCTGGTAGACTTGAATGTTCTTTTGAGCTTGCAGCCTTTTTCCCTCCAAGTCGGAGAGTTCTTCAAGTCTTCTTTCAATGTTGGTCTGGCTCTCGGGAGCTAGTCCATGTTGAATGGCTACCCTGAGAGATGGCACCTCGAGCTCCACCGGGACCACTACCTCAGAACCGTATACCAGGGAGAAAGGTGAGCAGCCCGTTGGTGTCTTGTAGACAGTCCGATAAACCCACAGGGCCTCATACATCCTGTCTTCCCAGTCTCTTTTATTTGCACTGACTGTCTTGCTAGCAGGTGCATAGTGTCTTGTTGAAGGCTTCTGCTAAGCCGTTGGCCTGTGGATTATAGGGAGTAGAGGTTCTCCAATCTATTCTGTACCTGGCAGCCATTCTTGAAACCTTCTGGTTCTTAAAGTGCGTTCCATTGTCTGATATAATCCGGTCTGGACTCCCGAATCTAAAAATAATATTTCGCTGGATGAAGCGAGTCACCAGCTCTCCTGTTACTTCTCTTAACGCCACAGCTTCAGCCCATCTTGAAAAATAATCAGTACTTGCCAAGATGTACTTACACCCAGAGGAAGAAGGTGGCAAAGGGCCCACGACATCGGTGCCCCATTGTGCAAACGGCCAGCTTGGGATGGTCGAATGCAAGTGTATGGGGGGTCTTCTCAGTATGACTCCATGTTCTTGACATTTTTGGCACGTCTTGGCAAATTTGCCACAGTCTTCGAACATAACCGGCTAATAATACCCGAGCCTTTTGATCTCTATTTTCATTTTGGGTCCGGCCTGGTGGGCGCCAGCAATCCCGGCGTGCACCTCCTTCACGACCCTCGAGACCTCTTTAGGTGACAAACACCTCAACAGGATCTTCTTTTTGGCGTCTGCCATGATTCTGAATAAGACCCCGTCTCTTAGCTCATATGAATCTTTCATCCGGACCAGCTTGATCCGTTCTTCTCTTTGCCTTGGCAATTGCTGGTGCTTGAACCACTACAGCAGGGGCTTCCTCCAGTCTTCTTGCCTGACCTGTTCTGTCACGGAGACTTCCTCATGGCTATTCTCTTCATCTTCATGTTCATTTTCTATCATGCAAGGAAACTGTCGCCGATTCATGACGATGATTTCCAGCTTCTCATCTGGCGGCACTGCCAAAGAACTAGCTAGTTTTGCCAGAGCATCTGCCTGTGCATTCATGCTTCTACCGATGTGTTCTATTTCTATTCGGTAGAATTTTGACATTAATCTCTTAACCTTCCGGTGGTAGGGAAGCAACTCTAGCTTCTTGACGTCAAACTCCCCTTGTACTTGTCTGACAATCAGCATTGAGTCGCCAAACACCTGCAGTACCCTAATGTTCATGAAGAGGGCTACTTGCAAGCCAATGATTAAGGCCTCATACTCAGCTTCATTGTTTGTACACGGCTTGCTGATAGAGCAGGAGGTATGTGTAACCTCTCCTTCTGGCGATTTCAAGACGATACCTGCCCCCGCTATGACTCTTGCTCTGCCATGTGCCGACGCTTCTATTCTTGAGGACCCATCAAAATACAGCTGCCAGGTAGCTATCTGTAGCTGGTTCACTTCAAGGGTCTCATCTTCTGGTAGCTCAGTAACGAGCGGAGAATTTTCTGGCACAGGGTGCGCTGCAAAGAAGTCTGCCACCGCCTGGCCCTTGATTGCTTTCTGAGGGACATATTTAATGTCGAACTCCATCAACACGACGGCCCATTTACCAATTCTCCCTCTCAACGCAGGCTGGGAAAGTATATATTTGATGGGGTCAGCTCTGGATATCAGCCTGACCTCGTGCGGCAGCATATAATGCCTCATTTTCTTGGCTGCAAATACTAAGGCCAGACAGACCTTTTCAATTGGAGAATATCTATCCTCCGCCCCGACCAGTCTACGGCTGAGATAGTAGAGGGCCTGTTCTTTTCCTTCTTCATTTTCTTGCGTCAACATAGCTCCCAAAGAATGCTCCGTGGTTGCTATGTATAGTATGAGAGGACGACCCTTTATTGGAGCGCCCAGAACTGGCGGAGTATTCAGATATGTTTTCAGGTGGTCCAGGGCATTTTGGCACTCTTGGGTCCATTGGAATGGGACGTCCTTCCCCATTAGCTTGTGGAAGGGTTGACACCGCCCAGAAAGATTTGAGACAAACCTACGGATGTAGGCCAGCCGTCCTTGTAACGATCGGAGCTCCGTCAAGTTCCTTGGTGGTGGCATCTCTTGGATAGCTTTGATTTTGACAGGATCAATTTCAATTCCCCTGTACCGGACAATGAAACCCAAAAATTTCCCGCTGGATACGCCGAATGCGCATTTCATTGGATTCATTTTGAGTTCGTATCGTCTCAGCCTTTCGAATACGACTCGGGGATCAGCCAGATGATCTTCTCTTCGTTTAGTCTTGACCACTAAATCATCAATATAGCATTCTACCTTCTTGTAGAGTAGCTCATCAAAGATTTTGGTCATGGCCCTCTAATATGTAGCTCCAGCGTTCCTGAGTCCAAAGGGCATCCGTTTGTAATGGAAAATCCCTTTAGGTGACCTGAAAGCTGTATGTACTCTGTCCTGTTCAGCTATCCAGATCTAATTATAGCCAGATGACCCGTCCATAAATGACAGTGCCTCATGCCCGGTAGTTGCATCGATCACCCCGGTTGATTGGCATTGGGAAGTCATCTTTCGGACAAGCTTTGTTCAGATCTCGAAAATCCACACAGATTCTGATCTGCCCATTTTTCTTTTTGACGGGTACAATATTTGTCAGCCAAGTGGTGTACTGGTTCTCTTCAACAAAGTCAACATTTATCAACTTGTCAACTTCTGCACACACCTTATTGATCAGTTCTGGTCTCATCCTCCTAGGAGATTGTTTGACCGCTCAATATTTGGGTCAATGGCCAAGAAATGTTGAGCAACTTGGGGGCTAAGACCCGGCATCTCTTTGTAGTCCCAGGCGAAACAATCCCGGAACTCCTTCAAAAGTTGGATGTACTGTTCCTTTTCTGCTTCTGGAATAAGGCACTAAGGAAAGTAGGCCTATGGTCATCCTCTGTGCCAAGATTTATTTCTATTACCTCATCAACAGTGGCCTGACCACAATCTTCAAGCTCTTCGGGTGCCGGCTACAGGTCTATAAGACCTTCTTCCTCATTTTCTGCTTCTAGCACTTCCAAATATTCATCTTGTTGCTCTTCATCTGATACGCCTCTTTCGATCCCTTTTGCTTGTTGGATCTCTTGATTTGGGTCTTGTAAATTGTTTGTTATAGCTGTTTGATCTTCTCCCAGCTCAGCAACAGCTGATTGGACAGCTTCGTCATTCGTCGATTCTTCTGCCACCGGCGGCACTTGAATGACAGATGGCTCCGGGGAAGTACATATCAGGGACGTCGCTACCTCCGAGGGAGACTCGTCGTTTTCAGTTACGTTTATTTCAGTTTCAGGTCCCTCTTCTAGATAGTCATCATATACTACCCCTGAGGAGTCCCTTTCTGTTTGTTTGACAATGCTGACCATATCAACGGTGTAATGTTCCCCAAATGAAAAACCAAGTCCTAGATGCGGCGTGATTTTCAATAGATCCCTATCCAGATTGGGAGGATACCATAGTTTCCTGAACATCGCCCTTTGACTGAGACGTTGATAGAAAGGAATCTGTTGTCTCATGGTTATTTCGGTTAATACAGGGGTTATATCAGGGAGACCCATAATTGGCACCATGGGGTCTCCAATCTCTTCGGGAATCTGGCAATCGTCATCCCTTCTCATTAACTGCTCCTCGGCTGCATAGAAGACCGTAAAGCGCCCACATGGGTGGGATATCACCATGGTCTTTAATGCTTTCACTGTTTGGCAGTCAACCTCAACGATTGGCTTCGTGAGGCCTTCTGGGACCAGGATGAAGTTTCCTTTTTCATTCCCTTCTTGTATGCTGAGGTCGTGTGTGCAGACCGGGGTATCACATAAATGCACAGATGCCCCCTTTGTTGGTGCGGGTTCTGCAGCGGCAACCCCTGGCGGAGGTGGTAGAAACCACTTATCTGTGATGACAACCTCTTTCTCTTTACCCTTGAAAGGGGTCTGCTCTTCTGAATGCTCCAGGTACTAGCTTGCATCTAGGAGATGACACTCATAAACTTCGAATGGATGTGCATCGGCGAAGGTTCTGTGCTCCTCCCCTCCTTTGATGTATTTTATGCACTGGTGCAACGTAGACGGGACTACCCCGTTCTGGTGGAGCCAGGGCCGACCTAGCAAAGCTTTGTAAGATGTGTTCGCATTGATGACGTGGAACTGGACCTTTGTCACAAAGTCTCCCAGAACCAAGTCAAGCTCCACGACCCCCAAAGGAATCTCAAACTTCTGATTAAAGCCCGCTATCCTCACATCATGCACGGAAGTGAGGTGCACATCGAAGTGGTACTTCTGGTATATCTTGTATGGCAATATGTTGACTGCTGCTCCGGGATCCACTAGGATTCTGTTCAGGGGTAGCCCATTTAATTGCCCCCTCATGTACAGCGGCCTATTATGAGTAGTCATGGGGAGGAGCATGTCCTCCAGGGTGAACGTGATGGACTCCGTGTTGAGACGGCTGCCTCTACTTGCATTTCTGCCAAGCACGCCTCATAGTGTGTCAGAGCTTGCAGGGCTGAAATGATTGCTCTTCTAGTTTCTTCACTGAAGGATAGGATTTCCCAGATGCTGAAACGTGTGGGAACCTTTTTTAACAGCTTGATGATCCGGTCGGCAGCTCCCACATCATCCCGCTTCAGTTTCTCTTGGTCGTTTGCATGGCTTTCTGCTTGAACCTCAACAACAGGGCCAACTAGCTTTTGGCTGGCCTTCTTTTGTGCCTTCGGGGGTGTAGATGCCACCTCAGCTTGCTCCTTGGCCGCTAAAAATTCGGCAAAAGATGGGACCGTGCCCCCAGCCTCTTCATTCTTGTACAACCCTGAAGGAGGTGGAATTTGTGCCCCTCGAACCTCAGGCTCAGGAATCTGGTAGGATGGCTCTCCTCGAAGATAATATTCTGATTCGCTGGGGCAGGACGTCCCCATCTTCTTCCAATACTAGTTGTAACTCGAGCCCTGAGACCCAACCTGGTTGACGTCATTGCATGAGGAACAGATTTCCTCATCATCATGATGCTCCACCAAGCCCGGAGAGACGAGATGGTGTTGCATGAAAGAGTTGCAAACACCTTCTTCTTAGGTTTTCTCTTCTTCTTCTTTTTGAGTTCAACTGGCTCTTGCCCCCAGAATAAGTCCTCTTCAGGCTGGCGCGTCTCTTGTGCAACGGGCGCTTCCAGAATCAGTTTTTCAAGCTTCTCCAATGGCACGTACTCTTGCAATCGGACAGGATATCTGTCCGGTTGTTCATATTCATCTAGCTCATCAATCAGGGCTTGCATCCGTTCTAGTGATGGGTTGCCCCCTGTGTATAATGGCAGTGGCATCCGCCTCCTTCTACTGTTACTCCCCCGGACGATGATCCCAGGTAGTGTCTCATACCATACAGGAGTGACCACCGGTGCAGGTGGCTGAGGCGTCACTCCTCGTATCTGCACCTGTGGCGCCGGCTTCATTTCTGGCTTTTGCACCTGTGGCACCGGCTTCACTTCTGGTTTCTTCTTTGTTCTCTTGGGCACCTCGTACCAGCCCTCCTTCTCTTTGATAGGGGTGAGGACATAGTTCTCGTAGGTCTTCTGAGTGCTTGCCTCGGAAACCTCTTCTGGCAACTGCTGTTATAAAGAGATCATGTTGGCTGCAGCTTGCCGAGCAGGGGGCTTATGTGGCTGCGGGGGATTTACTCTGTACTCCCCCATCTGCAGCTCCCCCTTTTTGACCAAGCCTTCCATAATGTCTTTGAACACGTAACAATCTTCTAGAGTATGTCCAAGGACCTGGTGGTACATGCAATACCGAGGATCGTCTGTTCTTCTCGGGCTTCATCCGATCTTTTAGATGTTGGGAGCACGATCTTGTTGTACCGGAGAGCCCACTCAAATAGAGTTTTGGTCTTCTCCTTTGGAAGGAGTTATCTTCCTTACCTTATCTTGAAAGGGGATGACCTTCCTTTGGGGCACAGCTTGCCGTTAGAGATCCGGCCGCTACTTCGCCTTTACCTTTCTGTGTTCAAAGGTCTTGAGGTCAACAACGTATACCTCCTTCCCTGCGGGCTTCTTTTCGGCTGGCTTGCTCTTTGGTGCAGTGGCCGAGCTGGTGGAGTATTTGATCAAGAAGGCCTTAATCTCTGCCACCACATTGTTCAATCTATCAAATGATCGGATCTCCATCCCGATCATCTTTTCCAGCAATTCTCTTCTCAGATTCTGCTTGCAGATCTGCACCGCATCTTCTTAGTGAGGAGGATGCTTACATCTCATACTGAGGTTCCTCCAACGCTGAATGTAGTCTAGCGCGGACTCATCATTCCTTTGTCTAGTTGCATAGAGCTCGGCCACCGTAACCTCTCTCTCTGCTATATAAAATCTCTCTCTCTGAATTTCTTCTGCATGTCTGGCCAGTAGGATATAGATCCTGCAAACAGACTGGAATACCATTCAAAAGCTAGCCCGGTCAGAGAAGAACCGAAGAATTTAAGCAGGTAGGACTCGTCTGAAGCCAAGTCCCCCATCACATTGATGTAATATGCAATGTGTTCTTTGGGGATCCCCGTCCATTGAACTTGTCAAATTTGGGGGCTTGGTGATGCCTGGAGGCAATCTTTTCACAGCATGGTGCGCAGGATAAGACACCATATACACATCAAGGCGACATGCTCTCCATCACCCCGCTCTGCCAGCTTCTTCTCAATCATTTGCTCTACCATCAATTTGTTGACGGGCGGGGTCCACTTGTTGAGGGTAGAAATGAGCCGGCTGATTGCTTGGAGTGTTTATAATGGCCATTGGCGGCAGCAATGGTGGCATCTGACTTTCCACTTGATGCTCAGGGACCTGAGCCGGCAGTGAATGCTGCTGTTGTTGGAGGTGGTCTGATTGTGGCTGGTACTGCTATTGTTGCCGCTGCTGTTGTTGAAAGAACTGCGGCGGTAGCAGTTGATATTGGGCTTGTGGGTGCTGCTGCTGAACTGCAACTGCAGGTGACTATTAAGGTTGTTCATTTGTTGGCTGCACCAAGGTGCGCTGAACTGAGACCCCCACTGACCCCGAGGTTCCCTGGGGAGTTTCCCCTGAGCCTTCAATTTCTCGGGTTATATGCCCTTCAACTTCCTTGCCCCTGATTTGCCGCTTGAGCGCTTCAATTTCAGCTTGATATCGCTGCAGCAACTCCAAGACGGCCGGGTCTAAGTGTGGAATAACTGGGGTTTCTTGCACTGTGCCCCCTGTTACTTATGGTGGCGGCGGGGGGAACTCATTGCTGCCCCCACTTCCCTGAGTGGTAATCACATTGGCGGTAACCGCCGTCATCTCTGTTGCAGGTGTATTTGGGGCCCCGTATGCGGCTGCTAGGGCTGCTGCTGCTGCTCTTCTCCTGGTGACAGCACCAGCCTTTCTGCCAGCTCAATAATCTCTTCATTCTCATGGTGAGCCCCCCCATCGGCTCCCCACACCGGCCATATGACATGCAAAAATTTTAAGACCCCCCCCCGATCACTCTCACCCTTCGGAAATCTGAGAAGAAAAGATAACCTTTCAAAGACTGATACCCGGGGTTTGGCCCTCCCGGTCTGCTCATGCATATGTTCACATGGAACATGATTTTCATCGGAGCTGCTCTCAGCTCCATCTTGAGATGTTTCCATAGCTCATAGCATTCGCACCCTCCGCAACGGGGAATTCGTGAGATGAAGGATATGGTCACGTACGACCCTTGATGCCCCCTGTCGATCATAAGTGGTTGACACCATCGACACGGGAGAATTTTCTCGGATAAGTGGGAGGTAAGCAGACCTCCGCAATTCCGCTCTCTTGTTGTGGAAATGGGCATAAGCACATGCCCCTCCCTGATGAACCCTGGCCCTAAAGCCTGGTGGGCCTGATGATAAGTAGGATCTTCTCGTCAGCTGCTTCTCTTAGTGCTTCCTCTTCCGACACAATTTCCTCCAATCTGGGCTGCTGCACTTTCTTGGGTCGCCAGACCTGCTTGAATTTTATGGGCTTCGAGGGCAAGCCTCCCCTTGAAGGTGTTGTACATTGCTTCCTTTCCAGTCAATGCTTGGAAAGTGTTCTCAACAGCCACTGCTGATACTACTTGCTCGGCTCAATTTTGCTGTGTCTATTGTTTAAATAATCCTCACCTTCCCCACCAGTACGCTCTTTCCAGAATTGGAAAGGCGAGCATGATGAGAAATGATCTTCTCGTCCTCTTCAGCTTGTTGGCGCTTCTACTTGCTTCTCTTTCTCATGTTCTTTTTACCATGGTCCACATGGTGAACTTGGCAGCTCAGCTCCTCTACAGCTTCTTCACTCTTACTTCAGCTTCAGGATGGAGTATGTCCACAAAAGCAACCCCCAGGAAATTGGGAAACTCAACAACCGGGGTAAGTCCCCGAAGCGGGTCGGCACGGCGAGATAGCCGTTCCGAGCATGGTCCCAGACAAGCTGGGTCCGAAGCGCACCTTCGCCATTGATTTATTAGTACCTGTCAGTTAAAACAAACAAAAGTCAGTATCGAGTAAAAGGCGCGAGGCTTTTTATTCTGGTGAAAAGATGAAGGGAAGTTTGGTCCCACCGGGCGTGCCACGCTGTGGAAATGGATTTTGAGATCCATCACAAATTATTTATCATGTTCTCGTGTGTGTACCGCGTATTACAAATTCAAGTCTTGTTTAGTGCTAAATAAGTCACTATAACGAAAGATGAATCGGTAATCGCGGAGCGCAGGCGTGCCAGTTGCCGAAACGACAACATGTTCTGCCTCCGAGAGTCGAAGGACTTTGGGTCTATTTGTGCGCCATTTGACTTCGTCAAACGAAAAATGGAGATCGGGTCGGGACCAAAATCCCGTCATTGCCTAGGCGCAACGACGTTAATTACATCCCTCTAAGAGGGAAAACCCTTGATTAATCGCCAGAATAAAGAGTCTCGTGACCTTAAGTGGAAACATCCGATAAAAGATATGCATAGAAAATTAAATTTGATTACGCCTAATACGAGACGATCGAAATATAACATTCGACACAATTTTTTTTTTGTATTATTGAGTTGGTTCCTACATTATTTGTTTCTTTTGGTCTTTTGCATGATTATCATCTTTGATCTTTTATTAGACTTGTCTTTTATTTATTGGCATTTTAGTTTGATTTAAATTTTTATTGTTTGGTTTGATGTAGGACTTTATTTGATTTCAAATATCTCTTCATTTGTTTCCTTGGATTTATTTGAGTTTGCAATTGATTTGAATTTCTATTCCAAGTTAGAAGCCTGACTTAGAATTATTTGATTTGGTTTCCTTTGTTCAAATTTTTTTATTTGATTTGATTTTTACAGGTGGGTTTATTTTGAAACCAGTTTTTTTTTTTGCCGCATTTTATTTTATGTTGTAGGATTTGATTCATGTTGTTATCTTTTTTACATGAATTGTCATATTACACTTTTTTTTTTCCTTTGAAGTTATGACAATGAAAGTTATTTTCTTTTAGATGGTTCAATTCATTTATTTCGAATTGTCGTTTTTTATTATTATTATTTTTTTTTTTTAGTTGATTAATGTGACATATGACTGTGCGTGTATGCATGTATGTACAGATTTGTGGTGTACGAGGATTTAATGGAGAAGGGAGTTGATGGCAAATGGATTATGGTATTTAGAAAAAAGGGGGGTAATTGATGTGGGGTGAATAGTGCGAACGGTGAGGTTAGTGGATGGAGAAGAGTGTGTAGTGGTGTGTATGTGTGAACAGTGCAGAACGGTGGGGTTAGTGGACAGTGCAGAACGGTGGGGAACTGTGGCTGAACGGCGGCCTTAGTGTAGGTTGAGCATGGGCGCTTGAACGGCAGACATTGCTTGTTGACATTTATCTATTCCTTTCTGTGTTTTATCTGTTTTCATTTTTATTAATTATTATTATTTTTTTATTGACCTGTTTTCTAGGTTCACTTGCTATCTTTCCTTTATTTATTACCTTTTGGTTATTTAATTTCTATTGATCTTCTCATTTGTAGTATTTATATTTATTTTGTTGTTTACAATTATTTCACTCATTATTGCTATTATTATTTTTTTTATTGTTTATCTCATTTATTTGTTCTCGCATTTGACACGTTGATCAGATGACACACATAGCACCGGCACTTATATGTCTCACTCACACTCACGAAATACAAAACAAGCCGATGAAATCACAACATGAGGGAATAAAACCGGATCACTCGATTTTTCTGCTTACTTCTGTCCCTGTCGCTGTATGGGAAGAGACGTTTTTAAAGGCCCCCTTTTCTGAGGGTTACGATGGCTGGGATTTCTATTCCCAATAACCCTTCCTCCAATGAGAATTTACATTAAGTGCCATTAACATGCTACCACAGGCCATGCGTTGCCCTTTTCCCTCTTGAGCTGCTGGCCCATTCATGGCCTGGTAACTGCAAAATTGGGTGCAAACAAAGTCGCAGTGCCCTCAGTTCTACATGGTAATATTTGTGACCATTTATTTCCCATAGACGCATACAGCCATCTCATCATAGATACATTTTTTTAACGCTTTTGAAGAAAAATATGGAATATAGCAGCAACAGGTTAGAACAATCACTAGAACATCATAAAATGAGCATGTAGAGAAGAAAAGCATACAAAAGGAAGAAAGGTCAGCACCTACAATGTCGCATGACTGCTGCATAAAAAGTGAGGCAGATGCCATCAGATGAAAGCCCGCCAATGAAAGGAAAGACAAACATAGGGCACGTGGTCTCCGAAATTTTTTTCTATTCTTTGCACCAGAAAGCTCCAACAGTCCACATGGTAGGATATATCTCATCCCCAATATCGGACTCTTGAATAGACACACTTTATCATGAAAGAGAAAGCTCCATTGTCTTCAAATACATTTTTTTTTGGGTCTAAATGTAGAACTGACCTGAATCATATGTCTTATAACTGATTGATTGTGCATATACACAATGAACCTTAGCACTAAAGTTTGACATTAACACACAATCCGTAATCACACACTAACAGGGATTTAAACAACCAGTGATCAACACTTACATCAGGGACAGAAAAGGATCACTATTTAAAGGTTGTGGAGGACCCAAATTTTCCATCATTTACATGAACCACTTTTCAGCTGCTGAAGAGAGATCCTAAAGAAGTAAACCTTCCTACACAGTATCATCCATTTCTTCTCAGTATGAGGAAATTCACTCACCAAAACACAAATCTATAGCTACAGAAATTTTAACAAGATACAGTATGTGAGTCAGTTAGTTCCAATGCATGGAGACTTCCAAAAAAGATTATCATTCGGCATGATGCAAATGATTTATCAATTTCCTCTCTGTTCCATTGATGTACTCCATATCACATTTATTCACGATGATAACAAACAGCTTAATGGTCTTAAGAAAATGTCAACTCTATCCGGAAACCATGAAAATACAGTATATGAGATAACAGAGTTTGCAGTAAAATCTAAGAAATAAAGCTCAAATCTGCCAACAGAATTTAGGATTGGACCATTTTCTTGTGGGTACCACCAACAGATGCTCCCTCTATCGACCAAACAAGAAAAGTTCTGCAGAATATGCAAAAGGACAAACCTCCTCCGGTGTCATTGCAGGAAAGTATCCCAAGAACTTCATAGTTGCAGGCTCATAACAGTGGACCTTGTCAGTTTGAGGAGATCCACCCTTCCTTGGAATCTGTCATCAAAAGGGTATCAATCAGTTAAACACCAAAAGTTCAGTAGCTCCATTATAAAACCAAAGTAACTCAGCAGATACTGTTTGCCAGAAACTGTTCATGACCTCAATGTGATCTTAGGTGACACTGCCAGGCAGCTTAACGTTGCATCACAGTGAATACTGCCGCAACCAGTTACCAGTAAAGAGCTGGCAAAACCAGATCCAAAGCAAAGGGAATAGATAAGGCACAAGAAAGCTTCTCTTCCGAGAAAACACCACAGGTGTCTATAAGACATGCTCCCAACTTAAGATTCGCGATATAAAATGTAATGTAACAGTAATTTGATTCCAGTCAAAAGCCAGCTAAACCAAGTCAGAATGGGACGAACTATAGGCGATCGAGGACGCGTCCTACCGCAATTAGATTCCAGTCAGGGACCAGCTACACCAAGGAATGAACCATAGGTGATCAAGGACTCGTCATAGAGCAAAAACGAGAGAGCTCCACCCTTAGATGCAACACAGAAAAGAAAATCACAAAAAAAATCGGAGAATATCCAGATGAACCGATCCGATCGGGGAAAGCAAAGGCACCGAGACAGGCGGCATTGCGTGGGAACACGTACATAGATGTAGTTCTCCTTGCTCTGGCTTCCATCGTCCACACTGCCACAAAAAAACCCCCGACCTCATCAACACCAAACGCCAAATTCACACGAGCAAGAAGAAGAGAAAGAAGAAGAACGAGGAAAAGGAGATGGAGGGAGGGGGAGGGGAGGGTGTACCGTCGGAGGCGTCGACGTCGATGGAGGGGACGTTCGGGGGGATGAGCATGAGCAGGAAGCGGCAGATCAGGAATGCCAGCCCCAGCACGAGCAGCGGCCACCAGAACGCCATCGCCGGTGCCCGGTGGCTCCCTTCCCCGACCTCCGATCCACAGAGAGGGGGAGGAGGAGAGGGAATCCTAGGGTTTCAAGAGAGCAGCAGAGGAAATGCCGGGAAGAGGGGAGGAAATGCCACTTCAAAAAGGGCGGGGTGCGAAGCGGAGATTCCTAGCACACCCACTCACACTTGTCTCTCTGCTTTCTCTTCTCTGCTCCCTCCTCACTCGACTTTGTCGTGTTTTTGGGATCTTTTGACTGGACGGAGAAAGAGAAGTGGGAGGTCTAAAAGGAAAGCAGTGAGAACGATGGCAGAAACGGTAAATTGGACGTCAGAGAGTGAGTAATTCGGGGATTTGTGTGACACGTGTCTCTCCCTCTCGGATCTTTTCCGGATCCTGGATTGGTCAAATTGGATGCGGCGAGTCGGGTTCAGAGCGGATACGGTGTATCTGTTCTTCGTATCCGCTAGCTACCGAGATGTTTAATTAGCGCCATAAACTCAGATTAACTCTAGTTAATTCAGAGTTAACTCAAAAATATTTGATAGTGTTTTAGAGTTAATTTTTGTGGGTTGGAATAAAGGTGGGTTAAAAGTGAGTTAACCCACTATTTTCTAACTCATCTCTAGAGGGGGACTAGAATTAACTCAATTGAGTTAACCACATTTTTCCTCTCACTTCACAAGTATTAAATATTACTTTTTTATTTTTCCAAGATTACTTAACTCACTTTTAACTATCAAAATGTATTTGAGAAAGATGATTTTAACTCACTATAGTCTAAAAGTTAACTCTATTATTACCAAAGTAAAATGTGGGTTACCATGCGTAACTTTGTACATGAGTTGGAGTATCTTAACTCCACCCCATTATCAAAGTGCGCAGTCAGTGTCATTCGTGTATATCCGCTAATAAGATATTATTCCACCCGAATCCGTAGTTTATCCATTAATGTTAAGTTTTTTTTTAAATTTTTCAAGTCTTTATAATCTTTTGTATCCTTGACTGTTTATTTTCAATCTAAAAAACTTAATTTTTCGGGTTCAAACTTCAAACTAAATAGTCAGCTAAAAAAGTAGGTAATTGTGATATTAAAGATTATTATGTTAATCTGTAATATTTTAAGGACACATGATCATTACATAAGTAACTTTGAGCAAATGGATCAAACAGAATCTTTTTCCCACTCCCATATGGCTACTTACAAGCTTAAACAACAAAAACAAAAAAACTCACAAAAATAAAATTTTATTTTAAAATGAAAAATATCACATTCTAAACACTTGGAATCTTATAATCATATTTATATTTTTAAAATTCCATGAAAGAAGTTTGGGAAGAGCTCGATTATATTGACCCTAAATTCAAAGCCTTAATCCAAGGGCATATAATATCTGACTTTTATCGGATAAGTTCAATGGCTACCGACTTAATATAAGGAATACTTACTGCCTTATCTGTGATGCATCTTGATTCGTTAATTTCATATTTTTTATTTTTATATGTTATAGATATGCATTAATACCTTTAAACTAATAAATAATCGATTCGGACTAATGGGTTAGCAGTCCGTTAGCAGTCACTATTTGTACACCTTTGAGCCCAACCCAATCTCTTCCTTTCATCGGCCTTTTTCGGATCGAGACTTGAGCAATTCGGGCCTGGGCCTGGGCCTGTCCTCCATTTCCATGCTTTTAGGTCCATCGTTTCCTTTTGACAGACTATTTTTGTCTCCTTCTGATATACCCAGCTTGGTTGATGACACGTGGGCACGTTGCCCGAGACCGTCGTTTATGCATACAAAAGTTATTGATACGAGAGAAAATTATATATATTCTTAAAATCTATAATAATTATATATACTTCTAAACTTTGTTTATTATTATACTTGGAAAAAAATCTTGCCATATTTTAAGAAATGCACATTGGTCTATCTGATGGAGCTCATTGCGCCCCACTATATCACTTTTCTTAGATTTTAGAGTCTAATTTTTTATTTGGCGTACAAGTTCCTATTTTGGCACCTAAGTTTGTTTTTTACTTTCCAAACTTGACTCACTGCATCACATTTCCCTATGATCTCGTCATATGGGTCTCCAATGCTACCAACGTTGAACCATGCACTGCAGTTAGCTCGAGGTCACTATAGCTCAAACCCAACAGGGTAGCAACATAACTAGCATTCACTACCTCACTAGAGCTCTACTGGTTCCATTGCTTGTTTGGTGCAACTCATATATATTGGTCAGACACCAGATCACGTAATCTTTTCTACTCAATCGTCTAGATAGAAAGTATTTTTCTAAAATATTTATGTCACTTTGACGACCTAATTGTGGATATAACATGGGATATGTGTTCGAATAATTTATTTGAATTTCAAAGGTATAAGATATAATATGGGATGTGTATTTGGAGGTATATATATGTGATTTTCTTTTGAATTAAATCAATAACATATAGGAAATTTTATTAGTATTTCCTTAAAATCTTAAGATTAACTATTACATCTCTATCTCTATGAAATATATCAATATACCCTCAAGATCTCAAAATTGTACTCATAATTTCTCTGCCTTACCTGTCCATCCAAAAGCATAACCCGGAACAAGTTAAAGACAGGATAGACAAATCCGCAAATTGGGTCATGCTAGTTCTTCGTTGGCACAATACAAATTATAACGGATTCGGAATAGTTCACTTTTAAATTTAATAATATTTTTTTAAGAACAAAATCATAAGTATCAGATGGGTCGTGCCTGAGAACTAGAACTAAACTCGCCAAGTATAATATGGTATGAGTATATCGCACCAATATAGTGTGATACGTCCAATCGTAATTAAAGAGTGAAAGGAACAAATTATCTCTTTCTCTCTTGGTAATTATATCCTTTTTACCATCAACACCATTGGAGCATGAGTGCATGACTCGTGGAATACTCTCAAGAAGCCGATGTGCCTAGTGATAAAAAGAAAGAGATTTAGGAGGTGTACTGGTATATAGTCTTCTTTGTAAAGGTAGTGCTACGTATAGCGGTTATTTTTAAAATTTCAGGGGATAACGGGTAGAAAAATATCACAGGTGAAGGAATGCTGCAAGAATATTTGGGATCTGGTGTCACGTTGGATGGTTTCTCTTGCTAATTTGTTGGGCTCAACCTGATGTCCAGGTTACTGATTTTAATACAAGAACTTTGAAGAATTAATCACAATTTTACAAGTCTCACCAGTATAGGTTCTTGTTTACGGGTTCTTTTTCCCCCATGGTAATTATAAGATCTCATATTGATAGACCTATACTGGATAAGATTTCATATCATGCCAGCTCTATCATGACAAGGAGACTTGACCCGATCTAACATATGTTCCGTGAAATCCTGTGATCTCAATGGATAAAAAAAAAAATTGCATCGAGAGATCATTTTTTACCATGAATGACTCCACCAACCTTTCTTAGAACATCTACTCTCTAGAAGAAAGTTATAGTTCGGCTCTATCTTCTAGGAAACTATTATGGAGGGAAAGTCGTATTGAGGCTCGAAATCAACTTGCCGTCTAGATCATAGTCAGATTTTGGAAGCCCAAACAAATCTAGGTCCGGAATCATAATCATGTGGACTTTTCGTTCTGAGCGGATAATGCTTATTGGGTCAGTGGATCCGAACCAGACGACGTGACTCATCGACAACATTGTAGAAACAACAACAAAAAAAGTAAACATTATAGAGAATGAGAAGGGGATGGAGGTGGAAGAGTTTCAGCACTGAATCACTGATGACCCATGAGTCCATCAGTAGTAATAACCCATTAGTGATGATCCATGAAGTCGATCCCAAGGACCAACATTGTGGGCATCACCCTACACAAAAAGGGTTAAAAATGATAAATTATTTAGAAGTTTTTGACTGTAACATAGAGGTCTTTACTGTAACATAATTTAACGTATACTGTAAAGGTGATAACACTTAGGGTCTATTTGGTTGCATGTAAAAAAAGTTTTAGAGGGAAATAGTTTTTCACGAAAAATTTTTTACGTGAAAATGGAAACGTATTGTCTATTGGTTGTTAGGAAATTATAAAGTTGTATGGAAGAGTATGAGATCTTATGATCTATTCAAATGAGAGAGAGTCATATACTCTTGTGTATTAACACTATTTCATCAAAAATTTATTTTTTATTTTTTATTTTTAATATTTTTTAAAAAATAAAATAATAAATAACTAATAATAAAATAAGTAACTTTGACAAATATAATTTAAAAGTAGGAGAAATAAAATAAAAAATATAATTTGAATGAATAGTATTCTATAGATATTTTAATAAAAAAGTAAAAAAAAAAAATTAACTAATGAAATAATTTAAATTTGACAAATACTATTAAATGAGTGGAACAAAAATAGAATACAGTTTAGATGAATAGTGCCCAAACATGTTACTGTAGAAGCTGGAACGGTTGGTTGAAAAATGGCATAAATCCGGATTTGTGTGATATAGTTTTTCAGTTTTTTTTTTTCCATGGTACCAAATGGTCTAAAAAAATGGTTTCCTTAAAAAACCGTTCCTAACAGGATTTACCTACAAACAAACGGATTCTTACTGTAATGAGTTACAATTATGTTAGGAACTAACAAATAAATCAAAGAAACTCCTAATTAAATTATCCTAAAAAAATACACACAGATAGGGCCATGACTTGGCCTCTAAATCCATTAAGTACTCCTTGGTGTGAACCAGCACCGTCCCGTCACTCACGAAAAACGCACACAAACACTAGATAGAGAGAGGGGAGAGGGATGCATGGGCCTGTTGGGCTTGGCCCATTCCTTGAAGGCGTGGGCCAGCACCGTCTGATCATTGGTCTTGTCAACAGGCAGTGTGGCCGACACAGCATGTGGATGCAGCATTCCCCATGTCGCAACAATCGCCTCCTCTGTCTCCGCGGCACGGCCGGGTCAGGTCCACCCCCAGCGCCAGCGGCCACCGCCGCCGGCAGCAGCAGCGGTGCTCCCAGCCATCTTAGCCCGGCCACGGCAGCAGCCGCGACCGGGTGGTGGCAGCCCTTGATGGCCCCCCACCCCATGGTGGTAATAAACACCGTAGAACTCGTTCGGCAACCACCTTCATATAGTGGCGGACTGGAGGGATCTACCAAACATGATGGAGTGGACACTATCATCGTGTGAGAACGGCAGATGAATATCTATTCTGAATCGTTTTTATGTATAAGAATAATTTAATATATTTGAATTTTATATTTTTTATTGGATTAATATTTTATATTTTTTCTATTGATTAATAAAAAAAACAAAAATATAAATATAAAGTACAAAACTCAGTGTACTAAATTTTTCTCTTTAAATATTTCTAGACGGATATCCATCCTAAACAATTTTAAGAGAGAATCATCAGAGTTAAGGTGGCACTTTGGTTACATGTAGCATGCATATATATAGTGTATAATTTTAATATATTTAAGTCTATCAATAACTAATTTTGATACTTCGTCCACTCACCCCACCACAAAAAAAAACTAATTTTGGTACAACTATTCATAGTGATTCCAACTATTAGCTAATTATACTCAAACAAAATTGTTATCTTTCGCTGTCTCAAAACTCCTCCTTTCAGTAAAATCTGAGTGAAACTTTTTGCCATACATAATGAGAACCAACCACTTTGTCCGATGTCTCTCTCTTTCTCTCTATCTATCTATATACATAATAATTACATATCTAATTAAAAAAAAACTAACTAAAATCCACAATATCATACAAGTAGCATGTTATCCCATATTGCTAGAACAACTTTGTTCCTGATTAGTTGGTGATCGAAGCTAGTAAGATAAAATTTAACATGGTTTGAGCTTGATATTTTCCTATAAATTGATTTATATCAGGGTTTCTTGTGCCATCGTAACATTATATATTGTGCCGTGTCAAGGGGAGGCGAGTCCCTGACAGTGGCGGACCCTCTTTATAGTCAGTGGGGTCACGTGACCCCACTGACTTGGAAGAGGTGTCTTAAAAAGAAGTAGAAATTCTCCATGTTATTTAGGTGTGCAAATGAAAGGGGACCCCACTGAATTTAAGAGTGACTCCTTTAAGCTTAAGGACCCCACTGAACTAATTTCAAGATCCGCCACTGGTCCCTGACATGGTCGAGTAGGGTCGGTTGAGGGGGGGGGGGGGGGGGGGGGGGGTGGTTTACAGTTGGGAGTTGAGGGATGGGAAGTGCTGAGGGGGAGGGGAGGGGGAAAGGGTTGGGGAGAGTGGACAGTGCTAGAGGCCAGAGGTGGGCAAGGGATGCAGTGGAGGGGATGGGGAAGCACTCGAGGGTGGTGGGGCGGGGATGTGACTGGGAGGGGAGGGGGAAAGGGTGGGGGGAGTGAAAAAGTGCTGGAGGCGGAGGGGGTGGGGGTGCAGTGGGGACGGGATGGCGAAGCGCTTGAAGGGGGGGGGGGGGGGGGGGGGGGAATGCAGTAGGGAGGGGAGGGGGAAAGGGTGGGGGATTGGGGAGAGTGGGTGGGGGGCAATGGGGAGGGGAGGGGGAGGCGCCATAGGGGCGGTGCAGTAGGGAGGGGAGGGAATACGGGTGGAGGTGCGTTAGGGAGTGGGGGATAGAGATGACTGCAGTGGGGGGTGGAGCAGCTTGCATCGAAAGTGGAGGCAGAGGGGTGCAACGGAGAGGGGAGGTGAATCGTGTCTCACTGACAAAGGGCAATATGTACTGTGTCACAGAAGTTTTGATTCGGCACGGTATGACGGATTATACAAGTGGACAGAGAGGAAAAGTCAAAAATAAGTTAAGAATCATCTTTTGTCATTTTCTCAATAGGTTATCAGAAGCAGATTTTTGATAGCCAATGCTAGTTTCTTTGTTTTCTAGACGATGCTTAGAAAGCTTAAGACGTTTTTGTTTCAAGAGAAGGTACATGCCCCCTCTTGTAAAAGCGCTCTGACAATGGGAGGGGAGCGTGCCACACGGGTAGGTTGCCCTCATGGCACAATCATGGCCCGCCCTTCACCAATTTCTCAAAAAGATTAGTCTGCGACTTAATTAATTAGTTTGCGACAACAACCAAAAAATTGTTATTCCATATTACCCATGTCTAGTTTAAAATTGGTTTGACATGAACATGTCAAATATTAATTAGTCCAAATACCTACTAGGTCATCAGTATTAAAGTACGTATTCACATTTTAAATTAGGGCTACAAACAGAACTCGATATTATGATATTTCAACCCGATCTCGATAAAAATTATCAGATTTGAAACAAGAAATTCATACCGATAGTTATTAGAATCAAAATCAAATATTCTGAATTGTTATTAAAATCAGAATCAGAACCTATAAATTGTGAAACTGTTATCCGATAAGGATAAAAAAAAACCTTTGCTTGGGGGTGGGATTTCAATTTTGGAAGGCCATTTTTGGGAAACCCAAAACCACCCCCCTCCTACCCTGCACCTTGTTTTAGGAAAATGCGCCCTCCTCTGCTCCATCCCCCTCTGTAAGCCCTCGTCTCCCTTTGCTCCAAGCTCCGCGCCGCTCCTGTCCCCGTCTCCACCCTCACCCTCGCCCTGGTCTGCGTATCTGCCTTGGTGTCTCCGTGCCTCCACCCTCTACATTCGTGTCCTCCACTGGCACCCTCCATGTCTCCGCCTCCCCATTGTACCCTCGCCCTCGTCCACATTTCTGCATGGCTTGCTTTCATGACCTGCCTTCCTCCTTCGCCGTGACAGCCCCCTGCAGGACTCTGCTACCATCTTCAACTGCTGCACCCCAAAGGTAAACTCCCCCCCCCCCCATCGTGGTTGCAACCCCCCCCACTCCATCTTCCCGACGACCCCCCCCCCCTCGTGGTTGGAATGGTCGGGTCACCATTGGAATCAAAATCGTAATCAGTACCATATTTTTTAGTCTAAACCTGCCTCAATTGCACCCCTACTTCAAATGCAAGAGTTCTTGTCTTCTTTCATATTGGACATGGTGCTTACACATGTTTGAGGGGACATTGGGACTGTGGTGACACGGTCGGGGTTGAGTCCAACACTTCGCATTATTGACGTGCTAGAGAACAAGTTATGCCCCCAATCTAATGGGTGATGGCCACCCCACCAACCTTCAATGTCACCATGCCCCCATTATCAAAATCTGATGGGCTCAGCTCGATCCGACCTAAATCTAATAGCTAGGCCTGGTTTGGTCTAACCCAAGTCCAACCTTCTATGATGTCTAGTGGCTAAGTACCGCACAAGGATGACCATAATTTATTATCAATTCTGACGATAATCTATGATGGTCGCGTTGCACCTCTAATGGCTCAAGTGGCTAGCTACCATACAATGACTGTCATAATCGATTATCGCACCCAGTGATAATCTATTACTGTCACTTGGTGCTTCTAGCAGTTAAGTACCATGCTCGGGTATCGTAATCAAGTATAGCTCCCTTGGTAATCGATTATCGGCCCAAAATAAATGGTTATGTCAAATGTGGGACTAGTGACCGCTCAAACATTGTTGCTGGGCAAACCCAATCAATGGTTCACCTAGGACTGCCAATGGATATCCGCTTTCTGATTTTCCGACCCGTTTCCAACTTTTTCGTATCTATTTTTTCGTTTTTGATTATTTTTCATTTTTCTGTTTCTGTTTCCGATAATATATACATTTTATTTTATTTACAAAATATATACTCTTAAAATTTTATTTCTTAATATTCAAAAATTTTAGACTAAGTTTTTAGCTTCTCCTTAATTTGTAAATAGAATCTAATTAAGTTGCCTCTCTAGTAGTATTTATTATGCCTTTATTATCAAAGATATATTTTTTACCACTACTCCTAATGCTACATACATCTATCATTTGATCGCACTAGATGTTTTCGATTACTTTCTGTTTCCGACCCGTTTCTGATTTTCGTATAAAAAATAGATACGGAAAATGTCATTTTCGAATCCGACTCCGACTCGTTCGCACGAAAAGTTGGCCGAACCATTGTTGCTGTCAAACCCAAGAGACGACATGACCAACCACAATTTTATGACGATGTACGGTTCATCAAATGGGGACCAACCCCAACCAAGAGATGCTTCAACCAAACGTCAAGAGTCGCGTCTTTTCCCTCCTTTTCACTCTATAAAAGTATGACTGCATCCACAGATAAATGGGATGAAACCAACCAGAACTGTTGACATCCTATTTTATCTCCTTGATCTCAATTCTCCTGCTTCCTCATTAAAGTTGATTTTTGACTTGAATGTTAGAGGATTGACCTAAGATACATCATCTGACATTGACTTCGTACAAGTTAAATGCGGCATCAGTACTCTAACAATATCAATGACTTCGACTATCCTTCAACTAGTTATTCAAGCACTCAACATATCCAGATCTTGTCTGCTCTTGTGGGTCTATGACTGCCGGCCTCATCAAAGTCCTACAACTTTAATGTTGAAAGATCCATAAGACAAATATTAATATTAATGCAATCGTGTCCAAGTCCTCTACTCAAAAGTTAGTCCAACTATTTTGTTGATTCGAATTCTTCAGTGTGCCACTTTATTCCGCTTCTTCTTTCCCCTCGGAAAAAAATTTGAGAAGAAAATGCTTGTAAGATATATTGCATGCTAGCTTAGTTTAAATCAACCTGACTTAGTTTTAAAAAAAATTATTTACAAGAGAGGTCTTGAGTTCAAATTTTATCGTACGAGATGAGATGTTTTAACATAGGCATATATCAGTGTGTATATATATGTGAAATCTATCACATTCCAATATATAATTTTGAAATCTTTATATTTTAAAACTCTGAAATTAAAAAATCATTAGTTATATAGAGAAATATTTGGCGCCTTGGAGAGCTCCAGAGCAACCCGTCCCGAGAGGTAAGCATTTATCTTAGTTATATATCTGTGGTTTGGTAATCCATGGCAATGCAAAGAGTATTGTGCTATCACATAAACATAATAGTTAACAAAGGGGTAAAAATATTAAAAACCTCTCTTCAAGAGGAGGGAGAGAGAGAGACTGAGAGAGTGGATTTTTTCTTTTTTCCAAAGAGAGGGTTGCAAGAGCAAGTTAATCTTTTTCCTCTCTTAAGTCAAGTATGTTTAAGTTAAATAGACAACTCAAATACTAGCAACATACGTGATAACTTTTTCCGATTTCAAAAATATATAATATAATATAAAGATTTAAAGATATATGTATATCACATATGATAGATTTTAAGAGAATATATATACATATTTTCTCTACAATCTTGAATCTGTAAAGTGTTTTTCCGGGTCTTGGTGAATTATACTTTTTAGGATAAATTAATTAGAAGTCCTTGATTTTAACAGGTCGGTTCTTACTGTAATAGAACTTAACGTATACTGTAACATGTGATAATTATACTAACTGTAATGAGTTACAACTCTATTAAGAACTAATAAATAGGTCAAAAATTGATAAAGACTCCTAACTAATTATTATTTTTTATCGTGCGACTCTTGAATTGGATTATTTCATAGGTAAATGAATAGTCATAAAATTATACAAGAAAAAATCTCCTACTTTAGGAGATTACTTCCAAAGACTGTTTTAAACTTAAGTGCATATATGCTATCAGAATAGAAAGGAAAAGACAAATAATATTCCACTTCTTTGAAAAGTGCAAGAAGCTTTTTGACCTTCGGGCATATGGAGTTGAAATGCTGAAAGAAATTTGTATGGAGATGGAGAAAAGTTTGGTACGTGAACGTTTCCTACACGGACGGGAGTGCCCCATGTAAGAGAGATGTCACATCGCTAATGGCGTGGCTTCCTAACTCCTAAGAATAAGAGAACTTTTACATGTGAGAAATTGGAGACCTTTAATTGCTTGAAACAAAAGGAGGTAAATTTCATTTCTCCTTTTTGATATGTTCGTATCAAGATTATTTGTATGTAATTGTATGAGATAGTTTTAAGTATATCATTGTGCTATATTTTTTATAGACCCTTATGCCGACCCACACCCACATTTAATGAGTTCAACGCAAAGAATTAATCTAAAGAGGGTTGATCTCAAATCGTATTACACACCGTCAGATGATCTTAGATTAGAAAAATTGCACGCACTGTTCTCTCTCTCTCTCTCTCTCTCTCTCTCTCTCTCTCTCTCTCTCTCTCTCTCTCCCCATATAGGAATTTATAAAGGGGACAAAGAATTAAGAGTTTGGTCTCAGAAAATTTTTTTGATGTCTAATGGGGTTTGGGAGCAATTTTTTTAAAAAAACTATTTCTATCTAAAAATTAATGTTGAATTCTCTTTTAACTTTAATTTAAAATTATGAGAATGTGATGTTACTTGTTGGTAAAAAATAATAAAATTTTTAAAATTATTTTGAAGTGTTTGGTAGGTGGGTCGGTGGGGGGGGGGGGGGGAGGGCGCAGGGGTGTGTTGGGGGGGGGGGGGGGGGGTGGGGTTGGGGATGGGGGGGGCAGGGGTCTATTGGGGGGGGGGGGGGGGGGTGGGCAGGGGTGTGGGGGGGTGCTGCAGGGGGGGGGGGGGGCGCAGGGGTGTTTGGGGGGGGGGGGGGGGGGGGGGGGGGAGGGGAGGAGGAGGTGGGGTTGGGGGGGGGGGGGGTGCTGCTGCTAGGGGGGGGGGGGGGGGCGGCGGGGTGTTGGGGGGGGGGAGGAGGTGGGGTTGGGGTTGGGGTGGGGGGGGGGGGGGGCTGCTAGGTGGTCTGTGGGGGTGGTGGGGGTGGGGGGGGGGGGGGCGAAGGGGTGCTGGGGGGGCGGGGAGGGGAGGAGGACGTGGGGTTGGGGGGGGGGGGTGGACAGGTCTGTGGGGGGGGGGTGCTGCTGGGGGGTCTGTGAGGGGGGGGGGGGGCAGGGGAGGAGGAGGTGGGGTGGGGGGGGGGGGGGGGGGGAGGAGGAGGAACTAGTGATTCTAAAATAAAATAGAATCAGACTTGTTTTTTTTTTAAAGAGATTTACATAGAAAAAAAATTTTGCTCTAAAAAAAAAATTGATTGCCAAAGGGTCTTCATATCTGTCTTTCTCTTTTTTAAAATTTAGAGAAAAAACAGGTAAAAAACTGCAACCAAACACCCTATAAGTTAATAAAAATAAGAGCCCAAAATAAAAGGTTAAAAGAATTTAAAATCGCTCTTCATCAATGTGAATGGAAGTTCATATTTTTTTCAAAGAGATCCTTAGAGATTATATAGATGTTAACTTTCTCCAATGGTTCTGTAAGGTTTGTCAAGCGATAATAATGGACCATGAGATGTAACTCCCAAAGAAGTGATCATTCAGGATTTTGAGATCCGTCACGAGATTTTTTTTCCCCTTAAAACGTCAAAGGTGGCCGATGAATTTTATTAATGAGCAGATATTCTGACAACCAGGGGCATACCCAAATACAGGTCAAAAACAGTAAAAAAAACTAAAACTCCACAGATGATCTATCCCATGAATGAACTCGCCGAAGAACAGCCCGAGGACGTAAGCCCGGTCTTCGTGAACAACGCTTCATGTCTTCTTCATCCGATTCCATTTCAGATGTTGCTTGATCAAAAGAAAAATTAGGCATGAAAATATTCTCAGCTTTGGCTAGGTCAGCAACGGACGTAAACTTCATCCGCAAATCTGAAGTTGGTGCTTGAACTGGTTCATTTAAAGCATCTATCGGACGAACAAGGCTAGTAGAACGTTTTTCAGGTGATCGGTAAGCAAATCCTAACACTCCTTTTGCGAGTTGGGCGTGAAAAACGACATCCAAAAGACGACCCACTGGAAGGAGGGTTTGAGTTCCCTCCCATAGTAGACTTGACCAGGGTGGCTGGAGACTGACATACCACCTATGCAAATGTCACGAGAATAGTTTCCTGTGCAGTAGAGAGATCCGCAACGACATCCATCCTCGAACTATTTTCCTCCACTAGCACATCTTTTCCAACATGCATGTAAGCTCCCTTGTGAGTAGTTGAATCCACCATGGTTGGGCCCATAGTTGGCCCATTGTCCTCGGCAGTTCCGGGCAAAGGAGATGGCCCATCAACTTCAGCAATTACGGGCGGAGGTTTAGCACCTCGGGAACTTGAGAATAACAAAAAGCTACTTACCATCGTTGGAGGCAAAGATCATCCACTACCTATGGGATTCTCATCCGGAGAAACTGGGAAAGGATTAGCTGGCACGGAAGGCGCCATCGAGCGGGTTCAGCCAACGGAATGACATTCCTCATCTGCCGCGAGGATCCCGCGTGGGATCACATTGGATTGCATTTGAGGATCACATATTGCATGCTCCGTTGAAAGCGGTTGCGGGAGCCCATCATAGCCTGGATTCAGACCTTCCTCATCTGCTGCGAGGATCCGTCACGAGATTTGTCTGACATGATTATGGATAATATGCTTAGACTCTTGTCTCTAACTTGATCCTCCTACATTCCTTACAGAAACTATTTTCTTAATGGGGTCTGCCAACCACATCATCGGGTAAGAATCTTGGCTGACTTGGTCCCCTTCTAATTGCCTTGTAGGAATGCACCTCTTTACCTACTGAGCTAAAGACCCTCGGAGCTAGGAGTCAACAAATTAATAGCTTGCTTGGGTAGATTTAGATTTTGGGGCTATGGTTTGACCGATCTAAATATATGATCGGATAACTTACTTTCTACCTTAACTTGTTCCGAAAACTATTACTTTGGGAGTTAGCTACTTAATTACTTTGGATATCCCTCTAATTAAGACCTCTAACGAGCTAGGAGGTCCTTCCTGTTGAACCACTCTATATTTTAACCTTATATTTTGGTAATAACAAAATTTATAATTAATTAAATATTATTAAATATATTTAATATCATGTTTTCCTAATAAATATAAATTTATGGAATTATCGCTGTGTGTTTTAGACTAAAAAGCTAAATCGATGTCCATTCAATATCTATCGATTTCAGTTCACAAAGTGAAACATCGATTTGCTTCAAACATGGATTTGATAAGTGAAACATCGATTTGCTTCAAACATGGATTTGATAAGTGAAACATCGATTTGCTTCAACATGGATTTGGTAAGTGAAACATCGATTTGCTTTAAACATGGATTTGGTAAGTGAAACATCGATTTGCTTCAAACATGGATTTGATAAGTGAAACATCGATTTGCCTCTCACATCGATTGATAAGTGAAACATCGATTTGCCTCTCACATCGATTTGATAAGTGAAACATCGATTTGCCTCTCACATCGATTTCATAAGTGAAACATCGATTTGCCTCTCATATCGATTTCATAAGTAAAAAAAATATGGATTTGGTCACTCGAATATGGATTTGATCACTCAAACATCGATTTGCTTTATATTTCAAATGTTTTGGCAGCTAATGAAAAGTCAAACATATTTTCTTTACGTAATCTTAGATCTATCTTTCTGACAGAAGATCATTTTATCTCTCCTATCATTCAAAAAGAGCTACCTACTATTTTTGGGAGACAACATGAAACATAGAGATATGAATCTTTTTAACAGAAACACTCTTTTATCTAAACACTTTCTTTTATGCTTGTAGACCTAGAAGACCACCAAGTGGCTGTCAGTCTGAAGAAGAAAAAGAGAAAATGAGCAACGGCTAGAACTCCAACGGATCTATTCAAAATTGTTCATATAAAAGATGAAGCAAGGCTGAAGAAAAGGTGAGAGCCTCCTTAAGATTAATCAAGGAGTGTACAACTAGTGAAGAACCTCAACTCTTCATACACTCAAAGGAAAAGAGAGAAAGAGTCTGAGCCTAAGAAGAAGTGTTCAAGCAACTGAAGCACTAAAGCATTCAAGTTCATTCTCCTTTCTTCACTCTCTCTGTGTGCATCTTTGTAATCTGGGGAGAGAGTCTTTTCGCTGAGGGGGGGCGCCGTGGAAGCGGCGCAGTGGAGGAGGGAGCGGGGTGGGGAGGGGGGGCGCTGTGGAAGCGACGCAGTGGAGGAGGGGGCAGCGGGGGGGACAGGAGGAGGGGGAGGCGGGGAGGGGGGCTGTGCAGGGGAGTAGGTGACGGCATGGAGGCGGGGGGGTGCAGTGGAGGCGGGGTGGGGGTGGGGAGGGGGGCGCAGCGGAGGAGGTGGCGGTGCAGTGAGGAGGGGGCGGCAGGCGTGGGGGTGGGGGTGGGGAGGAGAAGGGGGCTGCGCAGGTGTGGGTAGGGTGGGGGTGGGGGTGGGGGGGAGCGGTCCGCAGGAGGGGGCGACGAGGTCGTCCAGTCTGTGAGATTCTCTCTTTTAAAAAAAAAAAAGGTGGATATTTGTTTTTTTTTTGGAAGAGATATAAGTATTGTGGGATTCTCTCCCCAAAAATAAAAAAAAGGTCCACCAAACGTAACATCACTTGCTTCTCTTCCTTTTTTAAAAGAATGAGAGAAAAAAGAGATAAAAAATTGTAACCAAATATGTTTGCCAAGAAAAGGAAAATCTTTTTGTGATGTTTTCCCACAGCATGGGCGTTTTTAATGATATACGCATAAGTACAAATCTAAGCATGCCAAATTTATAATTATTAACATAACAAAAATTCACATGAAAAAGATTTATTTATATTTTCTCATATTATCATACGTGCTGTGTTAGTTCTATTGGCGCACGTTTAACCCTAGAAATGACGTGGTTGCATTTTTTTTAATTCCGACGCAATAAAATAAAGTTATCAATGATCCGAACACGTTATGCTTAGTTATTGATAGCATTTTATTTACAACGAAAAGATGTTAAGAATTCAACTCTCATTAGTAACAAATTTGTAATAAACTTTTAAAAGATGACGTCAAAAGATTCAACTTTCATTAAATAATATGATAGACTCTTCTAAAAATATTTTTTTTATTTTTTACAAATATTTATTTTCTCAAATAAATTTTTTATAAAAAAATTTCTCAAAATATATGTGGAGCGAAGAGACAAGTGGATAGAAAAAATAGAGAGAGAAAATATGAGAAGAAATATTAGTACACACTTACCCAGTAGAATTATATCATCTCAATCTTGTGATATTTAATAGAAGGAAGATAATAAAAATAATATAAATTAGGATAAATTAATTAAAAGTCCATATCAAATGTTTAATTTATTTTCTAGTCCCTGACAGAGTTATAACTTACTACAGTAAGTGTTATCTCCTGTTACAGTATAGTTAAATCATGTTATAATAAGAACCTCTCTGTTACAATCAGGGACTTCTAATTAATTTACTTTATAAATTATCTTCTAAATAATATTACTAGTTGAAAAAAGAGAAAGATGTTTATTTTCCTTCAATCAATATAATTATTTGAAAGACAATCTATATCATTTTTATCATCCTCGTATTAAATATTTCTATGTTTAATATTTTTCTCATCTTTATCTTTTTAAATTTAAAAAATGAGATGATATATTTTTATTAGATGTGCTCACAAAGATGAGATCACGAGAGAACCTAATAAGGAAAATATGAGAGAGATGGGCTTAAAAATAGGAGGACCTTCCCATCAAGTGAGATAAGGACAATATAGGTATATGAAAAATAGGAACAATTAAATCCTAATCTTAGAGTTCAAGAACACTGAATTCACAAAACCACAGGGCGGGGGTTGCTCGTTATCTATACTATTCTAATAAAACTCAGTTCTGGAGCAGCCACGTGGCAGCACTAGAAGCAGAGTTTTCTCGCCTAAATCTCCCCACTAAATCTATCTATATCGCAGCTAAATATGGTTAAGCAAAATTAGGGTAAACAAATCCTAACATATAGCAGCTTACATAAAATAATAAATCTATCAACTTTAACACACCTCCCGTGGCAAGTCTCAAACATTAATTGTTACCTAAATTAACGAAGAAATCTTTTTAAACAAGGTAAAATACTCACCATCTAAAAAATCTGACTAAATCGAGTAAATCATAACTTTTTAGAAAAAATTTAATTTTAAGCTACTTTCGTGCAGTCCACCTTCTTTTATTTTAAGAACAAATTTTTTGTTTAGTTAACAAAATTTTTGTAATAAAAATTATATATTTTTATAAATAATATTTTTTATTTATCTAATATTTTATAAACAACTACCGCACGGATTTTCAACTAGTAAAAAAATAATATATGAGACAGCGCGTGCCGTGCGTGCCTGGCCGTGGTGGGCTCAGGGCCCATCAGTGGCGGTCTATGAAGTCCTTGATGGCGTCCATGAGCGCCGCCGTCTGCTCGCCGACGTCGGGGTCCAGGTCGACGGCGATCTTGTTGAGGTAGAAGCTGTGGCCCACCCGGGGCTCCAGCAGCACCTCCACCTCCTTCCCCGCCGCCCGCATGGCCTCGCAGTACTCCATATTCGTGTCCCGGATCAGGTCCTTCTCCGCCACCGCTACCAGCATCGGCGGCATCCGCAGCCCCTCCAGCGGCGGTGCCGCCGCCCCATGGGGCAGGTGATGGGGTGGTCCTTGGTGGCTCCTACCGGCAGCGAAAACGCCAGGAACTTGTCGAGCATGTCAACGTCAGGAACGGCGTGTCAAGACTCCGGTCCATCTCAGACCGGCTCCGGGTCGACCGGACGAAGCCCGGGTGGATGGGGACCCCGCCCGCCACCCGCAGCGGCGCCCAGAAGCCGTCCTCCTCCCTCCCCGCCCGCGCCGCCACCTCGTGCACCAGGTTCCCCCCGGAGCTGTCTCCCACCAGGAACACCCTGGAGAAGTCGGCACGTCCCTGGAGGGCGGCTCCCGCGGGGTGGAGCTCCTGGTGATCGTCATCGCCGGCAACGGCGGAGCGGGCCAGGTCGCGGAGCCATAGCAGGCCGGCGTAGCAGTCGTCGACGGCGGCGGGGAGGCGGTGCTCGGGGGCGGGACGTGTGTAGACCGACACGACGGCGGCGCCGACGGTGCGAGCGAGCCGTGCGTAGAACTGGTAGTACATGTACCAGCTCGCGCTGCTGATGCAGAAGCCACCTCCGTGGAAGTGGAGGAGCACCGGGAGGTTTCGGCGCTCGTCAACGCCCATGGGGAGGTAGACGCGGACGGAGAGGTCTCCGGCGGCAAGGTCGTGGAGGGAGATGCCGTCGGCGGCAGCGTCGGAGGGGGACGGGAAGTAGGGGGTGGCGAGAAACTCGACCTGGGGGGGGCCGGTCCAGGTGCGGTCGACGGACCCGTCAGAGTAGACGCGGAGCCACCCAGAGACCTCGTCCACCACGTGCTTCCCCTGCTCCACCGCCTCCACCGTTCTCTTCTCGTCCACCGCCGGCGAAGTGGTCGCGACAGGGGGAGATGGGGCGTCAGCGATCGCCATGTTTTGGCTGCAACAGACAATGGCAGCGAAATGGGAGGAGGTAGGCAGGGAAGCCCTCGGTTTGGTGTGCTTATAAAGTAGAAAGTTGGGTTCTAGTGATCCTGCGGAACAAGTTAGGGTGGCGGTGCACTTTTAATCGAGGTGTTCATATTGGAGGAGAGAAAGAATTATTGCACTGCACATTATTAGTTAACGCCCGCTTGGTGAAGGGTATTAGAGCTTTACCCAGGGTGGGGGTACCCAGGGTAAGAGTGATTTTGCTTTGGAAAATGGAGTTACGTTACTTTTTTTTTAGTCAACTAATAACTTTGACTTCATTTATTTTCATGTAAAAAAATTAAAAAAAAAATAAATAAAAATAAATATAACAACAAAATATTTAAAATTTATGATATTTTTTCAGATTTTTTTTTTAAAAAAAATTTAACCCACTCCACCCCACCTCAACAGGTGGGGTGGGGGTACCCGGGGATAAGCGGGGTACCCCGGGGTACCCCGGGGCAGAGCCTCCCCGCGCCCGAAAGCGGGGCGGGGGGTACCCCGGGGTACCCTGGGGTACCCCGGTTACCAAAGCGGGCCTAATAGTTTATGTGGCATCCTTCATATCAAGAGTGATAAAATGATAATTTAATGTTAGTGTCATATAGATTTATGTTCTAATCATATTACACTTAAAGTACAATGTGAAAGTGCAATAAATCTTTCTCATTAGAGCCTCACAGTTTTTAGAACGGGACCTCGACATATTTTTCCCAATTATCATCAAAAAGGCATAGATGTGATTTATTAATCTATGTAATTAATTTTAAGAAAAATAACTAAGAGAAAATAGTTATAACTTACTAGTGCTTAATTTTAGCATCACTCTAGACCTACAAACACCCTTATTAATTCAGCCCAGAAGTGGAATGTCTACGGCTATATATGATGACGGTAGTGAGACACATCTTTGAGACTTTGGACTGTAGTTTACAGATACGATTAGATTTTTAATAATAACTTAGGTTCATAAGTGTATATTTTAGACTAAAAAATATAATTTTAAAGTTTAAAATTTATCAATTAGATTTTTATAGTAAAAAAATTGAGCTCATAAATACTAATTTAAACTAAAAATATTTTTCTTAATTTTTAATAATTATTTAAACTAATAATAATAATTTAAATTACGAGTGGTTGTCATTCGTCACAACCATCGTCCAATGCCAACCCGTATTACGTACACTACACAAGCTGTTATGTCGCTGTGTAAATACATTTACTATACCAGCACAAGTACAGTAAATCTTAATTTCTCAACTAAGAAAAAACATGGCCACCGATTAATCAAAGGAAAGTGTCAAGTTGCCATATAATTAGTGGCTATTTGGTATGGGATTAAATAGGGGATAAAAGATAAGTTAATCTTATCCTATATTTGGTGTTTCAAAAAAAGTAAGAATAAATTTGATTAAGTATTTTGAAGATATCTTCAAAAAATAGAATAAATTAGGGATAATTCATTTCATCTTTTTTGGTGGGATAATTTATCTTTATTTTTTAATCTTAAAAATATCAAACACAAGGCAAATAAGAACGGAGATAATGTATTTTCAAATTAATTTATTCTTATCCTTATTTATTTTAATCTCATACCAAACAAGGGGTTTAATAAGGTGTGTTATATGTCCCCACTCTAAGAACCAAGTGTACCCTAATCCCCTCACAATGGGATGTCTTTTTCAAAAGGCTGGGACTGGGGGCCAGAAGTCCACGGTCACGGGGCGGCTGCTGTGGTATTGCCAGGAAGAAGACATGAGAACAACAAAAGGTTAAAGGGGAAGAATTAGATTCTGGGATTAGAGGAAAGCTCGTCAACTTGGAAAATGGAAGTAGCAGCACAAGGGACCCGTGCCTTCTTCCCCTCCCCTCCCAACCGGAGCCAGAAAGGAGGTAGACTGCTATCACGTTAGTGTGCAAGGACCAATTGGAGAAGACGTGGTGGAGAACAGACGGTATTCGAAGGCGAGAAATATTTAAGTACACATCTTGGTGTGCATTAAGCATGGTATATCGCTGAGGGTGTGTCATTTATCTTTTGAAGATTATAATATCTCTCCATCTAACTTTTTTAAATCCAAGAGACAAATGACACATCTTTAATAGGTGTGCCCGAATTAGTACACATCACGAATGTGCACTAAATATTTCTCTTCGAAGACGGAGCAGATGAAATGAAGAAGAAAATTCAGAATTTCTCTCTCTAAAAAAAACTAGATAAAGAAGTCCGCAAAAAGACATTGCCCGTTGGAGTGGGATAATCTTGCATGGAGGAGATGTCAGCAGTGGCGGATCTATGAAGAGGTTAGTGGGGTCACGTGACTCCACTAAAAATTTGAAACTCTATTAATGAGTATATATTTTTTCTGTTAATTGGGTTAGTTAAAAATTTTTCTAAGTAAAATGACCTCACTGAATTTTAACACAAAATCTATTAGTACACCCTAATTTTTGAAGTGACTCTATTAAATTAAATTTATGTGTCCGTCACTGGATGCCAGAAAAGCCCGGTGAAATGTTATCATATACCTAGAGCTTTCATTATGCGGTAATAAAGTTTGCTCCGTGTAAAAGCATGGAATATGGGTTAGCAGTGTCGGTAATATACTTGACAGAAGAAGCCATTAATTATGTTCGAGGGTGAACAAGGGTTGGAGTCTGCGTTCGTCCGGGTTCTTAGAACACAGACCCTGCCCTTTATCACTGGATTTGGATCCTATTCTATTTGAAATTCCCAAATTGACAATTTTCAGTTTCTTTTGTTGAATATGGGTATTTCTTCCATCCCTTATTCCAAACTTATTCCTTACGAAACCAAGGCTGCTAGCTAGTCTTTCATGGGGAGACCAGAGAAGTCCAAGTTCCTCCATGCCCGCGTGACTAGTTGATCTTGTTACCTTTCTTCCAGTCATGTGCTGTGTTGAGAACATTTATTTATTAAAAAATTAATTTATTACAATATTAAAAAAAAAATCATTTTAAACTTGTCTTTCTTGATGTTTGATCTTGTTATCATATCTCGATATATTATATAAAAGTGCTATGATCATGATAGAGTCTCTTAATAAAGCTATTTCGTAATATAGTACGGATCTTTATACTTAAATTTAAGAGTTATCTTGATAACTTGAGTATCAAACACCCATCACCCAAGCGCTATGACTGAACATCATGAAATCAAGTATTTAAAGACTCGCACTATATTACGGTGATGCCATATTAAAAGATTTTGTCGTATCATAACATTTCTTATATGAGCCGCTCTTTAATATATCTATTTATTTAAACACTTTTTTATCAAGGCAAAAAAGATGGTCTGAAACCTCTCAAGAGGGCAGTGATGGGGACACTACCATCGGAGACCCAACAAGCCGTGGTGTGATTTGATTCCAACTTGTATAATGACGCACGGCAGAAATTTCCACCGTCCAAATTCCTTCCATGGGGTCACGGCTTGTTGCGCTGTGCATGGTTTTGTCCCAAAGAAAATGCAAATTTTTAGATTTGTACTATATATATTCTCTTAATTAGCTGGGGGTCCATACATCTTAGGATTAATATATATTATAATATATATGAAGTATTTGATTAATGGCTTGAAATGGCTCGAACCATATCGGTGGCCTTAAAATAATATTTATTATGTATTAGACACATCTAACACTATTACCTAACATTTCTCGGAAATGAGGAATCATGAGACGTAACATTGCCCAGAAGAACCGGTGAACCACGGTGCCACGCAATAGACAGCTATATGTTATTAAATAACCGGTTTGGAAAGGCTTATGTGACATCTTGGAAAGTGGGAGGAAATTTAATTACGATCGATGGATGCACGAGACGGCCTATTGCGGTGAAGAAAACTTTATCTCTTGCATAGATCAGACTATATTATGGTCCAGTTAATATGGCCAGTCAACTAAAATTAAAGGTTCCACATGGGGAGTTTCCACACAATTCTCCTTGTCAAATGCTTTAATTTAGGAAAAATGATTTAGTAACATCCGTTAGTAACATATTAAAATAACACACCAATCAATTCAAGTGCACCACAATCTCATCATTTATGTGGTGTTTTAATTTTTTATTTCAATTACTAACGTGACACATTTAAGTTTTTTGTACTTCTGAAAGTGTAGAAATATCTATCATATTGTATTTTTCTTCTTCATCGGTGGAAATCAAGTTGACACATAGATCTCTCTCTCTTTTCCACCAATAAAAAAGAAGAAAATATAAGATGATTAGATATTTTACACTTTCAGAAGTACATAAAATCTTCTCTTATGATGATATTATCAAATAGTGTTACTAAACGGTGTTACAAAATTATTTCTCTTAATTTAGTTGGTGAATTAGTTTTCAAATACATTTTAAGACCGGATTTGATACAGATAGGTAGAGGTTAGGATAGATGCGAACAGACTAACTCGGGTTTTGTTCTTTTTTTTTTAACAAAACTTTTTATACAGAAGAATAGCTAAATCTACAGAAGAAAATGAAATAAGCCATCACGATCAGTTTATTTTGGATACGGATAGTCTTATCAAAATTTACTTATCCCAATTATCAAATCAGAATTTTATTTTATTCATATAGATATATATAAGTCTCAAATAAGTACCGCTTTGCTATATTCTTCATCATAAATTTTTTTTTTCTTGGGACAACTATCCTAGACTTAAAATAATCTACAATGGAGAACCATAGTCTTCTATGGATTCTGCCCCTTGTGACAAGCAGTACTATCTCTAAGAACTCGCAGGCTTTAGTCTTTGCAGAGCGCAAGGAAGGTAGACTCGTACCCAACAAGTCTCCTACGTAAGAATTGGAGACCCATGTTGCTAAACCAAAGCATAGACTCGTCTCTCAAATTTCTCGGAACACTCGGGTAAACGTCTATTTTAATCAAGTGGAACAATGCAAGAGATGAGAGATGCTGGTTACCGGCCTAGGAGCCAGACACAACGTCAGTGGAGTCTGTGTCATCTGGACAGGTCTCATCACCAGCACGTATAGTATCCATATCTAGATATTATGATATCTGGGCATTAAAGTAACAATTATTTTTTAAGATTTTTTTTACTTTCGGTCTAAAAATATACATTTAAAATTAATTTTAGGTTCATCGTTTAAAATTTTAAATTTTAAATCTTAAATATGTTAAGTGTTAAATTTTTAGTCTTGTTATCTCCCTCTTATTGTTTTCTTCTAAAAAATCTATTCAACCCCCCATCCCCTCAGAAATACAGGTATGCCTTAAATTCTTTTCTCCGACCCCCTATTTGCGTCCAACTCTTCGCGACGTATTTTTGAAGCTATGTTATATTTATACCACACTCAAAAAAATCAATCAACACGTTCAACAGTAAGATGTTGTTTTGTAGATATAAATGTCAAAAAAATAACCATCTACCTAATAATAGAACACCAAAAAAATAAAAAACAGCACCCAAAAAAGTCAATATAAACACCCAAAAAACATTAAAAAAAACCCACCAAAAATCAATTAACACAACCAAACAACTAGACATTTTCAGATATTTTGCCCTCCCAAACGTTACAACCTAACGGTCGTTCTCACTTTTGAACCGAAAATTAAGAGTTTTAACAATGGTGGATCTAAAATTAAATTGGACCGGTCAATAAGCCGAAAATTAAATAAGAGTTTTAAACTTGGACCGTGCATTTATTTCACCAATTTTTTTCGTAGGAGATACCATGGAGCCTTACCCAGCAACTTGCACAGCTGACGTCGTCACTCTCTACGTACGTAGCTACGGCGTCTTAGTAATCCACCGCTCGTCGGAGCAAGAGGAAGAAGACGAAACAGAATAGACAAGTCATCATGGTCCCCAGGAAGAAGATATATACGACTCTTCCTCTGGCCTCCCCAAGGCAAAGTTGCAGAGAATTAGAACGAGATGGCCGGAGAAAATAAGAATAATTAAGACGGAGGAAAAGCTATTGTTGTGGGGTGGGCCCCAATCTTGCAGCATCTTCCTACGTTCTTTCCTCTTTTGTGTATTCTTCTTTAGGTTCTTTTCTATGCAACTGCAGAGTTAGGTCGTCGTGACCGCAGACTTCGGTAGTCTGCTCCCATATAATTAAACCATTGGCACATCTCTGTATCAAAGGCCTTCTGCAAGCATATTTGTCCTATCTATGGAGCTAGGGGCAAAATCTTAAGAAGTGATAAGGCTCTTAGACCGCCTCTATCGAGTTCGGCTCAAATTGACCCTAACAATTAGAGAAAGGAAAAAGCGATACGACTCATAGGTGAAAGTTTAAATCTCGATAAGTACTGCTGCGCGCCCGGACGCGAGTCCAGTGCGGCGGCGTCAGCTCGGATATCCGGACAAATTATTTGTCCGATCGTCCGAACAATAAACATTTCTCTTAAACTCCGTAGCTCGACGCTATTCAATGCGACAGTGCCAGCTCGAACGTTTGGACAAATCATTTACCCGAGCATCCAAACAATAAGTATTTCTCTTAAACCTCATATCAGAACTCACAACTTCCACTTATCTCAATCCAACACAATCCCTCATGCATAAATGAGGTGTTTTTGTTTTTCAGTAATTACGTGCGTGTATGCATATTGTAACCTGTGTCAGTCCATCTCTTACTCCACAACCTCCTTGATATTTCCCCAAACTTAAAGGAAATTCCCATCACAATCCCAGAAGGAACGTATATATATACTTGAAGGTGATCGAACTGCGTGAAACATGCCCCAAGAAGTTAAGATGTGAATGCTTTGGTCCAAGCCATGACTTGCAAGTTGCAACAGTACTGTCAGACCCCGCCCCCCCCCCCCCCCCCCACTCTCTTCCCCAGACAGGTTCGACCCGGTCAATCTCCTGTTGGACTGTGGTGGACGCGCGAGTTCAGACACCCGGTTGATGTAGATCAATGGCGGATCTAGAATTTTATTTTAGTGGAGTCATAATAGTACACTCATATAATTTCAGTGGAGTCACCTATGATGAAAAATTATCTTTCAAATATAAATTATTTTATCTAGTGGGGTCACAGGTCCCCACTAGACTTGTGCTAGGTCCACCCTTGATGTAGACCGATCGATTCGGTCCCTCTCCCTAGAATATCTATTCATCCCTTATACAAACATTATGTGGAAATGGAAAAATTAACAATTTAAAAATTTTTAAGTTCTTTTTTTTTATCATGTTTTTTCATGTTCTCATGGATGCACACGTATTGCCAATCCAAATCCCGTCGAACGCCACTTGAGCAAGAGTGACGTGAGATGAATCGGCAATTCGCGCAGCGCGGGCGTGCCAGTCACCGAGGTGACAACAGATGGTTTGCCTCCGAGAGTCGGAGGGCTTTAAGTCTATTGTGCGCGCCGTTTGACTTCGTCAAACGAAAGTGGAGTGTCGGGTCCTAGACCAAAATCCCGCCGTTGCCTAAACGCAACGACGTTAATTACATCCCTCTGGGAGGGAAAACCCTTGATTAATCGTCTGAAATTAGAAAGCCTTGTGGCCTTGATACGAAGACATCCGATGAAAAGTGCAACTCAAAACTAGGCCGGAATGATAAACAGACACAATGCCTATTCGAGGTTGCCAGGTCTTTTACTTAGATGCGATTGAGTCTTTTTACCCATTTGCCCATTTATTCTTTTCATTAACATGAAAATAGTCTTAATTCGGTCTTTTACTCTTTTGCGAACGCGAGATGATTTATTTACTTTCTTTTATTACAAAAAGAGTTTCATTTTGATCTTTTGAAAACATAAGGTGGCTCATTTGCTCTTTTGCCGTGAAAGGGTTTCACTTTTGGTCCTTTGAAAACATGAGATGGCCCATTTGCTCTTTTACCGCAAAAGGGTTTCACTTTTGGTCCTTTGAAAACATGAGATGGCCCATTTGCTTATTTTCCTTTTTTTTTTTACTTTTATCATAAAAAGATTTTTTATTTTGATCTCTTGCTCTTTTAAAACATGTGTAATGTGAAAATGCTTTTATTTGCTCATTTGTTGCCCTTATAATGGAACATTCTTTTAACTGTCTCTCTTATTCTTTTATTCTTCTTTTAAAAGGTGTGCAACGTGGTTCTATTCGCGATTCGGCGCCACTCCCTTAGACTTTGGGGGTTTCTTTTAATAGAGGGGAAGGACCCTTGCCGATTCGACCTTCACGGCGCAAATCCGACAACATCTCCCCTTACCTCGGTTGATAGGGGGAGAGCACGGTACACACCCACCAAAAATGGAGGCAGTACCAAAAGAGAGGGTGTATGTCAAATAATGACACAACCCAAATGACACATGGCACCAACCCCCAGGCAAGCCTTTGGTGGAGGTGGATATCACTATGACCACACAATATCGATCGGTAAGTGAAGCATGTGTGGTCCCATACGCCCGGACATAGACATCACGTTGTCCAACCCGGGTTTAAATGGGCTTCTCATCGGTCCATTGTCCATTTCTTTGGCCCGAACCGCGTGAAGCATGGTTTAACTTCCATTGCCCGGCCAAGGGTGGGGGCTGGCTGCCGATTCGGCAGGTCTGTTCAAGGCTGCCGAATCAGAAGGTCACCCACAGGGCTGATCAGCTGAAACCCTTCTTTTGTGGGTAAAGAGCCAACACCTTTGAAGTTGGTCTCACCCATATGAGGGGCGGTTTTGGGCCCAAAGGCAGGCTTATTGGGCTATCCATTACAGGTGCTAAGTATGGGGGCATGAGTGTTATATGCTCAACCCTTGGCTTGAAATGGATGTCCCCTTAAGCATAAAATCCCTTAGTGGGCCACTTAAAGCCATTGAAACCTGAAACTTAGGAGGCCAAAACATGGGTTTGAAGGGTCTCTTGCAAGGGGTGCTAAGCAAGAAGGCATGGGCATTGGTTGCCCAACCTCTTGGCTAGCAAAATGGGGACATTTCCAAGGCAAATGTGCTCATTTGGGGGCGGTTTTGACAGTGCAAACCTGAACCATTGAGGGGCCAAAACAGAGGGTTTAATGGGCTCTTTTGCATGCAATACCAAGCTTTGAGCATGGGCATTAATTGCCCAACTCATTTGCTAGCCAAGGGGCATGCTCCCAAAGGTGAAATGCACCTAAATGGACCATTCTAACAGTGAAAATCTGTGGTTTTAGAGGGTCCAAACAGAGGGTTTGAATGGGCTATTTACAAGGAATGTTAAGCAAGAAGGCATGAACATTGATTGTTCAACCTCTTGGCTAGCAAAGAGTCATATTCCTAAGGTAGAAACACACACTTAGGGGCTGTTTTGACTGCTGAAACCTGCATTCTTAGGGGTTTAAAACAGCGAGGAAAACTCATTTAATGGGTCAAACAATGGGGGAAAGGCCCCTCCCTTGAAGGCAAACAATGGACCCATGTAGGCTCCAAGGGAGGGGGGGGGGGGCCCAAGCAAGCAAGAGGGCTGTTTTGACTGTAAAAAAAAACCTGCACTTTAGGGGGGTTTAGAACAGTGGGAAACGGTCTCATTAAGAAGACTAAACAGTGGGAAAATCCCATTCTCTTGATCATAAACCATGGGCCAATGTATACTCCAAGAGAGGGGGTGGCCCGAGCAAGGAAGGGAGGCCTGTTTAGAGGCTCAAACACAGTTAAAATCTGCACTATAATGAGGCAAAACAGTAAACTCCATGCATGCACAAAGGACACATGTGAGGCCCATTAAGCTCTATTTCTCCTAAAACCCCATCTATTGAGGTATAGGAGTACATAGAGGGTCTCATAGGGATCTTTTGGGTTGAGAGAAGGTCCACCATACAAAGGGTGGCCTCTCACCAAACCGTGATCCTCTCATGCCATCAAGAAAAGAAAAAAAAAAAAGAAAGGAAGGGAAGGCACATGCATTTAATGGAAAGGGGAGGAGAACAAGGAACATAATGGACAAGACATCTCCTTAGCATAGAATGGGGAGAGGTACAAGAATGACCAAAGGAAAAAAGAGGGAGGAGAGGAGCCAAATCGCCACCTCCTCATTCTCTTCTCTCTTTACATGATGTGACCACACATGGGGGTCCTCTCTCTTCTCTCTTCACCTTTGCCTCTTGGACTCTTCAAAGCTCCTTCCCTTGGAGAACTCCTCACGGGATGCCTTCTTGCTTGGATGAGAAGAACTCCCTCTTCTTCCCTTGGACACACACAAGCCTTCCCCCTTTTTCCAAGCCTCTTCTCCTTCTCCCTTGATGCCCACGCCAGAGCCCCAAGAGAGAGCCTTTTGCTCTCTTCCAAAAGGTTCTAGAAACCCACCAAAAGTAGGCCCTTACACCCTCTTACACATGCTTTTACTTTTTCCATTTTGGGCAGCACTTTTTGGGAGGTGTTGCATTTGCTTAATCTCACCCCCTTGCATGGGGTGAGATGGGCTTGGGCCAATGGAAATCTTTGGGCTTTAGTAGGTGGGCCACTTAGGTAGGTCCATTCTTTTGTGCTCTTGGTGGGATGGAGTTGGGCCGGCCAAGAGGAAGTGGGCCCATAAAAAGGGTGTCCACACATTCCTACTAAGATTCGTTTTAAATAGTAGGGGATCGATATATGACGGATGAGATAAGATTACCTTGCGGGTTAGATCATAACCAATTTTGACGCACCAAATAAGTTAACTCAGAGTTATTTTCTTAATATGGGAAAAAGAGAGATACATCTCGATACCCCATCAGGGGATTAGATTTAACTTTTTTTATCTTCTGAATCCAGTTAAACATCTCAAATTATCATCTTTTTTTTTTTAAATAATGTTAAGCAACCCATCGTGTTTCTTATTATATCGTTTACAATCCCACTGCTACGAAGATGGCGTTTATTAAGCGGATGATCAGGATTGAGTTTGATGTGATCCTCGTTTGATGTGGACGTCAGATCGATTCCAAGTAAAAAGGAGAGACCATGCATGTGGGTACACTAGACATGTCTCAATCCAACACACAAACACACACACATTCTCTCTCTCTACCCAGATCCCTCTAGCTAATTCCTTATCTTGCAAATCAAAGAGAGTCCAAACTAGTCGGATATTTTGTTTATCACTCTTCATCCTCGTCGTTTGAGATCCTTGCTAAGTAATCAAGAGCCGGGTAGAGACCGGCTATATCAATTAGAACATTCTACCATTTCCTGTTAGATGTGTAGAATCTATCTATTTATCTAACCTCCGTTGGTTTTTCGCCACAGACTACTTAACTCTTTGATACTTTCACGTACAAGAATAGCTTAGCTTCCTAATACTGTTTACAGTCTAACTGGTCAATATCCTTAACCCTTTCATATCCTGACAGGTCAAACTGTAGAGCACTTCAGCACTGTGTTAAAACTGTTAATCATGATGGCGAGAGTATTAATTAAGAGAACAGTTTATTGCACTTACATATTACACTTTAAGTGTAATATGATTAGGTAATAGTCTATGTGGCACCTCTCACATGAGGAGTGATAAAATGACAATTCAATTATTAGATGTCACATGGACTTGTTGTCCAGTCATATTGTACTTAAGTGCAATATATAAATATAATAAACTTTTCTCATTAATTAATATCCTCTCCGTGTATTAAACAGTGTCTGGCGTGTCTTCACAATATTCTAGAGGCCCTAGAATTCGAAGAGATTTTTTTTAGTTCTTAGCTGGCCCAATGGTTAAGCGAGTCACTAGGTGTGCAAACCCTAGACAGCTCAAGATCGAACTCCGTCTGAACCGCTGTAAACACAACCTCTTTTATATTTGAGTAATGTGGCGCGACGCCACTCAAGCGCCCGAGTGAATAGTATTTCTTTTTATATTTACAAAACTTTGAAAATATTATCGTGAAGTACCACAGTGCACAGCCTCACATAAATCTTTCTAAAATTTTCTCCTTAAATGAGTCGGAGCGCATCTAAACAGGGCATCGAGCCCTCACCAAAGTCTGTAGTAGGATAGCCCGCCACTTGGCTACCTCTTGAGACAATTCGAAGACAAATTACCGGGCAAGGTAGTTAAAGAATCACGAACTGAACCTTTGTGGAAGTCAAATGTGGATATATAGCAGAGACGAAGAGAGAAACTGAGGACAAAAAAACCCATGGATTGGGACAAAGCTTAGTTTGGGTTAATGGGCACTTTTTTGAGGTCTATGACAGACTTTCTGGAGGAAATTTTTCAGTGGGCCGGTCCCCTCTGGACTAAGAATATTGGGCCTGGACCAGGCTCACTAAAAGGCCGGCCCATGTCAGGCCAGGGGCTGGCCCATTCCTTGTATAAAAGTTGGCTTTTAGATTTTCGACCCGATTTGATGTCCATCCTTGTTAATACCTAGACTGGCTTTAATTGGAGTCTCCTGTTTGGGCCACAAGACTCCAACTGAGAAAACAAACATGGCAACAGGGTCATGTTCCGACCACATCACTTTTGCAATTTGGATCATGTTCGCTGCTGCAAGCATTACTTACTGCACTAGTGAAAGTGCAATAGTTGTGTTTTCACAAGCGCCCTGTTACATAGACAAAATACATGCGCCACCAATCCATTGGCCAATAAGAGCTTTGCGAATGTACATTTATTGTACTTTCACAAATACGATTAGTATTTCACTTTGTTCTTTACTATCACAGGTCAAGTTAGGCATATGGGCCTCAAAAGTAGCTTATACGAACTGCACAAACCCATCACAAATGTCAACCTAATAACACTCCCGTTGATCCCCGGTGGCTAATGATGAACAAACAAAGTAGCCAACTTGAGTATACGAAACTTTCCCCCCCTTCAAATGGCTCTTCATGCAATGGCGGATCCACCTTGGGGTCAGTGGAGTTACAGGATTCTCCTGGATTAAAAAATTTTCATTAGTGATGTAAAATGTTATTATTATTGGTCTCCCTGAATCTAAAAAATATGTTTAAAAATATATGCACTGAATAAAAATTTTAGATCCGCCACTATTCTCATGTAAGAAGAGCAAAAGACTCATAACACAGACACACACTCTCAACAATCCAATCTCTGGATTGAGAATGGTCAGCTGCAGGACAAGAACATGGAAGCCTATTGTTGGTGATTGTTGCTTTCAAGGTGCTTCTTAGTTGGAGTCGGAAAAGGGGGAGGGGGGCGGGTTGTACAAGATCACAAGAATAATTCCATGGCGTTGTTCGAATCTATTCTGAGCTGCTACATTTATGTAAGATTAACGCAGAACCCAAGGCTAACTTTCTGCAAAAGAATATGTTTTTACTAAACACATTTGTACTTGTGGCTCCACGCAGCGCAGAGGTGGAAATCGGATGGGTGCTCCATCTCTTGACGTGGGAATGCATGTTACAGCGCTTTGGACACCAAAGCTAAATTGGAGGATCCACCCGGGAATCCAGGGGAGTGCTGGATGCGTCATACGCTTCATTGATTGGGCAACCGACATATATGAGTGTGTCTGAAGAGAGAGAGAGAGAGAGTTCTTGAAGGTGCTTCTCACTCTAAATTTTTTAGAGTGAGAAACTCTAGGGTTCTTAGTCTTCTTCTCAATGAAGACCTAACCCCGCCGCCGCCGTCCCTGATCGGAGGGGAGAGGGTTCCATGACCTCAGCGGAGCCCCCTCCCTCCCACCTCGTCGTGGTGGCCCCCTCCGGTGGGGGTAGTTTTGTTTCTTCCATTTTGGTGGGAGGTTTTGTCTCTTTCAAGAAGGATCTCACCTTCTAGTTGGAGTAGGGCTGTAAACAGAGCGGATATACGTTTTTCGCGTCCGCTCCGAATACGTAATCGGATAATTCGTATCCGTTCCGAATAAAATTCAGATACGGAGCGGATATTTTAGTCGGATAATATTCGGATTCGGAGCGGATACAAATATTATCCGGTTCGAAAATATGAGACCTGATAAGAGGTATAAAATGACCTAAAAATCAGAAGAAAAAAAATAAAAGATCCACATTGCTGTCCACAAAAATAGGCACTAAATTTTACTCCATATGAATCTATTCACACCCCATAAAATAAAAAGATAGTTCAATAAATCACACAACAATAATCTCTAAATACATAATGCTTCTGTAGAGAAAATATGGTGACAAAGGTGGGATAATAACAGTATTACCTATTCCAAGGTGAAAAGAAGAGTTAGTTTCTGGCAGACTGGCACGAACACAAGAACTTAGCAACTCCAATCAGAATAGATCGACCCCAAAAAATCAATTTGTTGGAAACTTTGTGATTCCTTTCCTGCATTCATTTTAAACAGTTAGTTTCTGGCAGACTGACATACCATATTCATAAAGAGAAGAGATGAAAGGGGGAGGGTCGGAGGGGGGGAGCGCTGGAGCCGGAGGCCATCATGCTGGAGGTCAGAGGGGGGAGGGCCGGAGTTGGAGGGGGGAGCCGGAGGGGGGGAGGGGGGAGGGCCGGAGCCAGAGGGGGGAGCCAGAGGGGGGGGAGGGGGGAGCCGGAGGAGGGAGGGCCAGAGGCCGGAGGGGAGGAGGCTGGAGGTCAGAGGGGGGAGGGTCGGAGGGGAGGAGGCTAGCTGGAGAGGGGGGGGAGGGGGGAGCCGGAGGGGGGGAGGGTCGGAGGGGAGGAGCCGGAGGGGGGGAGGGGGGAGCCGGAGGGGGGGAGGGCCAGAGGGGAGGAGCCGGAGGGGGGGGGGGGGGAAGGAAGTGCAGAGGGGAAGTGCAGAGGGGAGGCCGTTTACCACTTACCAGCGTTACCGCCACCGCCACCGCCGGCGCAGAAGAGCAGCCGCCGCCGCTGCGTCTGCAAAGATCCGCCGCCGCAGTAGGTCGCCTCGCCGACGCCGGAGGCTCCGCTGGCCGTGCTGTTGGCCGGCCGAGATGACGACGGAGGGAGGAACCGAGGAAGGCCAGGAAGCAAGGCCGCGCCGCGATTTGGGGTTTCGATTTTGGTTTGGGGGGAACGGGGGGGGGGGGGGGGGGGGAGTCGGCGGGTCGGGTAGGGTTTTTACTTTTTAGGATTTTTTTTATATGCTATTTTTAGATATGGACCATTAGATAATTTAGATGGAAGATCTAATGGTCAGAATTAATTTAGTTTTCGGATCGGATCTTAAACGGAGCGGATCTCCTATTTCCGTGTCCGCTCCGTTTAATATTCGGATAATATCCGTATCCGAATCCGCTCCGTCGGATATCTGTTAAACGAATACGGATATGCTTAACCGGATACGGATTCGGATCGGATCCGGATATTATCCTGATCCGTTTACAGCCCTAAATTGGAGGTCTTCATCTCCGACGCCATTGGTCGTCCAACAACAACTCGGAGGATTCCTTCTCTGATGTTAATGGTTGCTCCATCGACAGCCTAGAGATCCGGCATTGGCTTAGTTATGTTGACCTACTTTGTGTGGTTTCTCCCCTTTAACCGGTTTATGTTTACTTTTTGGCGTAGTTCGATGTGCTCACTTCCTCTCACCGGATCACGACGGACCATGGTCGACGCTCATCGCCGATGTTACAGTGCGAGAGTTGCGTTTTGACATCATTTGGTGGGCTTACTCCATCTTGTCGGATCGCGACGATTCGTGTTCGGCGATCACCTCTGGCGACTCTGTTCGTCATTTGACCCTGGTGCATTTTGGCAATGCCTGCTTCTTTTGCTGTCATTGAGCTCCTCTCTGACGAGATGTCTAGTCGTGGGCTCGCCTACCTCCGTCGGATGGCTGTCGACTTTGAGCGACGATTTTCTCCGACGGTCTCGTGCAACATCCCGTGGTGTATGCTTCTTATCACACCCCCCCAGTGAGCTTCAGGTTGGCTGTCCGGTGTGGAAGAACCTTAGGTACCTGGCTTCCCAGCCTTCCCTACCCAAGACAGGGTGTGATGTACCATGTTCTCTATCACCATTGAATTGGGGTTCTCTACCTGCTTCTTGTTTTGGTTATGGGGTCGGCTCACACCTCCCCGTACACCCAATTTGTGTACTTATCTCTTAAGTAATACGATGGGACGTCTATCTTCATGTAAAAAAAAAAAGTATCTGAAGAGAGAGAGTTGGCGAATCAGGGACTTATTTGATCTATATGTAATTTCCAATATATGTAGATCTAAATTTTTTTTCGATCAAATAAAGTAAAGGTAAAATAAGTAAATAAAAAATAAGAACTGTCAAATTCTAATCTTAAAATCTACGAATATTAATCTCTCAAGCCACAAAATCACACCAGATGAAGTTCCTCGTCACCCCAAAAAAAAAAAAAAAAAAGTTGGCGAACGTTGGTCTCAAGTCATAAGGAGTACTGTTCCTGCATGGTCCTTTATTTGATTTGCTAAGTATGTGTCTCTCGACCATTGGAACTTTCCTCGTCATGTTATATCTCTAACCACATGCATGTATGCATGGGGACCCAGTTACTTCACTTTGGTGGAGAAACATGCATGCCAGATGAGGAGAACAAGGGATATCGCCACCAGTGCTTGGCATGCATTTGACTAGAACCACGTCTCATCAGCTAACATTTCTTCTAAAAGCACCCGTATGATATGGGGATAGAAAAATTGGGGATGAGGGTAATTTAATCAGAGAATATGTTATCTCTATCTTTAATCCACCTGTTGTTGTTTGATATTTTCAATTATGGATTTTTTAAAATAATTATATTCTTTGTTTGGTAGAAATAATTAGTATGGATATATAATTTTTATTTTTTACCATTATACTCTCTTCGTTGGTAAAAATAGTGTTAGTGTTGACATATTCTTCTCATCATCTCATCACTATTTAGAGTAACTTTTTAAGCTAAGACAAAGAGCGTATACTTAATCTCTTTATATTCTTGTAGTAGTTTTTGAGATTTGATCATATATATTGCATTTTAGTAATCTCGTTGAATTTTATGAAGCATAAGCTATCATTGTTAACTTTTAATATCCACAAGAATATCAAGTAAAATACGTTCAATATTATTGTCCCAGTTGGCCACCCTAATCTTATCGCCTTTTGGGGTGATCATACGAAGGTGGTGTCTAAATATATAAGTAGAATTAATAAAAAAGACAAGAAAGATATAATGACAGTGTTAATAACACCAATAAAACATGTAGTCAAGGCAAAATCAGAAGAAATAAGTATAAAATAATAAATATGTTGCTACATTAAAATAGTCTGAAAAATATAAAATAAAAATAAGAAACAAAGTTGACCCCCTTCTTTTCATGTTTTAAAAAATATAAAATAAAAATTAAAAAATAGATGAAGAAAACGGGACAGGAGATAGAGATAAATTTTCCCAACAAAAATATGAGATTACTTATCTCCAACTTACTCTTATTAATTATAAGGATGTCTCCAAAATACTTAAACCACTTTTACCTTTATTTTTTTTAACATATCAAACATGGGATAATTTTTATCTCCTAGCTAGTTAAGCCTGTAAGCTTCGTTCTCCTGGCAATTCCTTATTCTGGGCATGCCCCACCTGTCAACATCTGTTAGTTAAGGATGTGTACGTTTGCTGCAGATTATGCTATCGAAAAGTATCTCCTTCTGCATGCCCCAGTGAGTTGGACAAAACCCAGGTGGTCGGTCAGGTCTGCCCACTCGAAGAGCAAGACTACTAATTCCAAGTGGCAAGTTAAGTTTGCCCAATAGAGGAAGAAGGGTAATTCTAAGGGTTTGTTAAACTCTTAACAATGGGTTTGCAGGTGTCTGTTTTTTTAATGGCCTTGTGGAGTTGTGGGTGGCCAACTGGGCAGATGAGGGGGCTCATTATGTTACCCATGAAAGTGACCAATTAAGGACTTGGTTAACAGACCTTTTTTGATTTGGGCACCCAGTGCATGCATGTAAACGCAAAGCGCCTAACATAATCTCAGCACGATGGCCACACATGATTCTTAAAACCTTCTGCAAGCAGTGTAACCTAATCCTGTAAAGTTCTCTTTGTCTCAGTGGCTTTTTCTCAAGTGAACGTTCCATTTCTAAGCCAATCATTCACCATTTGTCTGAGGGTATTCGTGTTTATCTCAAAGTGGCACTTCCTCACATTAGGGGAGAGAGAGATGGAAGGGGGGATGTGGGTGTGGATTCCACTTTCATAGTTGGTGCTCGTTTCTGCAACTTTGTGGATATATAATTAGGCCAATAGATGATATGCTCCTTGGAAAGATGCTTGGGTCTTCACCGTTGTGGAATTTTCTTTGTAAGATCGTATCTGTCTCATGATCATATCTCTTGAAAGATGAAATCTGTGTCCGAGCTCTACTTATCCACATCAAAATAGAGTTTTACGTACACAAGTAAGCTGCTTAATTTCCAGTGGATTTTAAAACGGGAAGCATCTTTATGTCTAGACTCTAGAGTACTACAAATGGCTCGGTGTCGAGATGCTATCGACCCACATGACGTTCTTCTTGTAATTAATTACCTCATTATGGTTTCCAAGAGAAAAGGGATTTTAAGTTTAGAATTAAAGAAAGAAATAGACTCAAAAATGCTTTTAAATGCCAAAAAAAGTACTGGGTAATTAAACATATAATATGCACGGAGCGCAGATAATGGGGACTTGCCTAATGTCGGCTTCCACAAATTTCATGCTCATACAGAATAAGATCAAGATAAATTGTTAGGTCATGTTTGATATCAAAATAGATCGGAGATAAAGTGAAGATATCTTTAAAAAAAATTAAAATTTTAAAATTATTCAATGTATCCTCAATTTATTTTAATACCAAACAACCCTTAAAAATTAGCTCTTATAATTTTCTACACTCTAGCAATTGGAGTACTGTCTGTGATGCTCCTAGAGATGACCCACCTGCAAGGGAAAAGGAGAGAGCGTGGGCAAAGGGGAGAGAGAGAAACCTAATTGAACTCGATTGCCTACCTTTATTTAATTCTGATAAGATAAGCAGTCTTAAAGTATAATTGGAGATCACTTAAAACTCTGACGGAGTAATCTGGGTCTTTCTTAAGGTTCTGATTGCTGATCCATTAGTGGGCATTCATCTAAGGTCCAAAATACCTTAATTATTTATTAGCAAAAGTGAGAGCCCCTTCAGTACAATCTCTTCTTCACAAGTGCTTGCCTCTTCATCGCCTTTGTCTTGTCCTAAACATGTTTTGCCCCTTGAACCCCGCCAGGTTTGTCCAAAGGAACATGCTTTTGCAACAAAAGGCTGCACAGGTTGCTTTCGCTCTTGCTCTTTCAGAAAGAGCATCAAGTGTCTCCATGTGCATGCTCCTTCACCTGTCATTTATTAAAGCAAGTAATGGTGTGATTAGTTTGGTTAGGTGAGGAAATGTCGTGAAGATACATCCCAAGCCAATGGCAAGCTAGCTTTGCAGACATGGCCGTAGCTTCCTTTCTATCTTTAAAAAAGCAATTAGTGTTCAATTAGGAAAAAGAGCCATGAAGAAAGGGAGGAGCTAGTGCATGGTGGCACTTGATTACACATAAACACCCCATCCTCTAGGGTTTTGGGAGAGGAACCTGTGACCAGCTTATTCGGGAATCTTTCAGCCTTTGAGAGGGGACACAACATACAGAGGAGGAGATTCGATTGTGAGGATGAGGGTGGTGAGAAATGGTTTCCGCAGCATGTGGAAAGCTCCCAACATGCTAGAAAAAGAACCCTGTGATTACTGATGTGTTGTTGTCCATCCTACAATAGAGCTCAAAAGATGTAATGGATGGAAAGCATTGTACTAACAAGAGGGGGTGACAAATCATGCAATGTGTGACGAATTGGTGTCTCTTGCTTGCCATTCTTCTCTACTGCATGAAAGGAAGAAAATTAAGACACCCGGAATGAGTCAAGGATAATGGAAAAGTGAAACGTGGTAAAGTTGAATTTTGATTAGAACCCATCAAAAGGTTGATTAGAATTGCCAACTTTTGGGTAAAACATGCAACAGGCTTGATTGAATAGATTGATGCATGAGTCATTGTCAATCTGCATCATGTACAGATCTTTTATAGGTAGGGATCGAATGGTACTAATCACTTGCCATTTTTCGGTCAATAATTCTCTTCTCAGAGTTCCTTTCAGCAAGACAAATATGGAGATCTTGGTGTGCATGATATTTTTTTCACAGCTCTTTTTTCTACTCTTCCTTATCTTGCAATATATATTAATTATCTTGGTCACTTGTAGGGTTTCTTCCCCACTAATCAAACACTTGCATGTTTTGGGGCTCCTCACCCTAATGATCCCCCTTTCATGTGGATAGAGTTTTGGTATCTTCTCCAACTCTGGGACATCACGGAGAAAACGACAAAAAGGTAAATAGTCGACAAGTATGGAGCCCACCAACATCGTTTTGCCTTCTCAGACCAAGCTCAACACATTGCAAAGTGCGAACTCAGCCATTTGGCCCATGCATGGCCCACTTAGTGGCCCATTAACTAGGACACTCACTGTTACAGTGTTACTTCCGCCATTGTTTGATGAACTTACTAGCATCCTCCCCACAATCATTTCCTCCCTGTCAAGAGGAGGAAGAACAACAGCGCACCTCTTCGATATGGCTTGGTCCGCCGGCCGGAGATTTGCCGGCACTCTGTGAACATGTCGGCAGACCGGTCTGGTCGGTGGACACCAAGATCATGATTCATGAGTAGATAGCCATTTTTTGGTGCCAGTGCTCCACTCGGCCAGTAGCCCCAGAGAGCCCTCATATGGGAGCTGAGCGGATGCAGGTGCAGGCTGTGGCCAGCTTTAGATAAAAAGTTAGTTCAGGCCTTCCAGTTCTGCCTGCAAATCCTGTGCATACCCAAGAAGAGAGACTTCACAGGTAATTGGCTCCGAGGAGAACCTAGCAAAAGTCTTAATTCTATTTTGGAGTTGATGAAGATGAATGTACATGCAGTCTAAGACTTTGAGCTTTTGAGGTCTACTGAAAGAGTTGAACTTTGTGCTTTTCCCTGGTTGCGCCTTTACATTGACTGTGCATGGGATCCACCCTAAAGTGTCTTAGTGTATGTTGTATGGGTGTTACTCATGGGACCCAAAGATATATATGTTCAAGGGGCCACTGAAACATGCATTGATTATGGACATTTTGTCTACCAAATAATTCTTATGGTTAGCATGTTAAGGAAGGTGGCAGTAGAACCTATTCTAGACTAAGCGGGCTGAGTGGAGAAAAAACTCGGCTAGTACCATATGTGATATTTTAACTTTTCATGAAAATGGCATGTTGACACACTTTTGGTTTACTACTTAACCATGAAACCAAGACCATATGATTCCAATTTTGTATATTATAAGGAGTGGCCTAGTTAGTAGGACACTCCGTCGTACACCAAAAGATCAAGAGTTCGATTCTTAGATCTATCAAGATTATTAAGTGGTTTTCAAAAAATTTGTAAATATACATGATTTAGACGCAGGCCTTGGACATTGATCAATCGAAGATTTTTTGTACATAGTCAAGACTAGACCAACCGGCCTAACATACAAAAAAAAAAAAAATGTGATTCCGATTTTCAGCAGACCACCGACCCAATTGGAAGTGTAAAGAATTTGTACTCCTTAACAAGAAAAACTCTCGAAAACAAATAGCAACGTTTACTTTCAAGCGACAAGTGTAGCTCCAAGTTTCTGAGAAAGATGCTGCTCTTACAGTGGCCAAGAATCCGTCTTTTACCAAGGGAAGTATATATACTGGCAACAGATGGAGAGGCTGCAACTTGCAAGGAATCAAATGGCCCAATGATATGATACCCACACTCAGATTCACCAGCAGCTGGCAATCTACTGCACGTGAAATGTTGTTCTACTTCGGTATCCAACTTATTAATGGAAGTGCGTTCTGTAACATATTATATAAGTACTCGTGTGGGAACATATATCATCTAGCTATATATATATGTACTTAGGCTCTCGTGTCCATTTGTTCGCCTTCCATGTAGCACTGCCCTGCACTGCCGATGTCGTCCTCATCCAGAGAGCCCACGGCCAAAGGCACTGCTGCAGAGTTAGTGATGGTTCGCAGGGAATGGTCCGCCCAGCTTTGCTCGGCCGATGCCCAGCCGATCGAGCAGCTAGCCAAGCCTGCATGGGATTGGAGAGGGCTTCTTTTAGAACTTTTATATTATAGATGTGTAAGTAAGTGATATGGTCGGCCCGAGTCCTTAGCGGAGACAATTCACAAGGAGCTCGAGCCTGAATCTCAGGTGATGAGGATGAGAAAAAGAGAATAAATATCTGACCCACTCTCAATTACTTTTTTAACTTCTATCATAGGCAGTCAATCTCAAAGATATAGATCACGGGTACGACTTTTTATTGATCAAGTCAGTAGAGAGAAGAACTTAGTCCGAACAGAGTGGAGCTGTGTCGCACAAAATTTGTCTTCTTACTTGTGATTATTGACCTCCGAAGATATCTCTGAATAAAAAGAAAATTATTGATTCCAATATGAGATCAATTAGCTAAAGAAAGACCCTTGTCTTCTCCTTCTCTCTTATGGCTGGGCCCATGCATTAAGATGATTTTGGACCGGCCCAGGGGCCCATCAGTAAGAGAATTGTTTTTACAAATTTCCATAGTAACTAAGCATACTGCGTGAGTGCGCAGTGGCCCTTCCCCGTGCTGCATGGCGTCACGGAGCAATTGCTCCTCACGTCACCGTACCTTCTGGTGTGTTTCCCCCGCCGTCTCTCATATCTCAGGCCACTAGGAAATGATATGTACGCCAAAAAAAAAAAAAAAAAAATCCCCCCCCCCGCCCCGCAAACACCACAAAACCCTACTTTGCCATCCCGTTGCTGACACGTTGGAAGCAACCTCTACCTCCCCCCTCCCCTTCATAAAATTAAATAATCTTGCTCACAAAAATTTTCTCCAAGCCTCACCTCAACTCCCACGCGTGTCCGATTCCTCTCATGTAAGAAGAAGAGGAATGTTCACACATCTCCCGTGGGACACCCTTTTCAGGAAGAGACTCTCACACGCTCGAAGAAAGTTTTTGGATGACTTCGGGCTCTTAGGAAGCATGAGTAATGTTATGCTTTCGGCACTGTCGGGAGCCCAGTTGATCAGCTGGAGGGGTCACGCTCCTCCACACGCACGCTGCGTGGAGGGGGCGGGCCCCTCTAATATTAAATGTTTTTTTATATAATTTGTGCACATAAATGATATATTTGTACATACAAATACATCAATTGTGTATATAAATAATACATAAAAAATAAAAAAATATTAAATGCTGGTGGGGGGCGCCCCTCCACTCGGCGTGGGTGTGGAGGGGCGCGGCCCTCCAGCGCAACTATGCTCCCGGCAGTGCCGGGAGCATATAGCATTTCTCTAGGAAGCATACCTTCACACAGACACACACGTACGCATGCACGCACGCGCGCACGCGCACACACACACACACACAGGCCTCCTTTCTTTCCCAACGGCTATAAATATCTGGGAGGGGGTGGCCACCCTTACCTTAGGAGAAACACCAGCTTCCTGGAGTGCTTCCTATCCTTAGCATCCAACCTGCCGAGTGCTGCTATACTGATCAACTCCTGCTTGCTGGTATACTGATCCTGCAAAGTACAGCAGTACTAGCTAGCTCCCACTGCGGGATTATACCCTTCGCTTGCAGCTCTGAAGCAGCCTCCATGGGGAGCCAAAGGTGCTGCGGCGGCTTCATGCAGAGGGCCAAACCCTACATCGCCATGATATCCCTCCAGTTCGGCTACGCCGGCATGAACATAATCACTAAGAAGTCCCTCAACCACGGCATGAGCCACTACGTGCTCGTGGTGTACCGCCACGCCTTCGCTACCCTCTCTATCGCCCCCTTCGCCCTCTTCCTCCAAAGGTACATATTTATATATATATAGGCTCCTTTCTTCCATCCAAGTGATCTCTTTAATTTGATGAGCTAGTTTGGTAAATGGCCTGTCACACGTCGTTGCAGGGGGAAGGTGAGGCCGAGGATGACGTTCTCGATCTTCATGCAGATCTTTGCTCTAGCAATGCTTGGGTATAGAAACTATATATATATATATATATACATAGCTAGCTGATCAAATGGAACATGCATGAATTAATAATCGCTACATGTCCATATATCTGCTGAAAAAGATGATCAAAGCCGACTGATATGATCGATTATTCTTTTATGCAGTCCGGTGATCGATCAGAACTTCTACTACGCCGGGCTGAAGTACACGTCCCCCACCTTCTCGTGCGCCATGAGCAACCTGTTGCCGGCCATGACCTTCGTCATGGCGGTCCTGTGCAGGTACATATGAAGGTTAATTTACCAGTGGGCCAGATCAGTACTGTGAGATAGAAGTTTACAGTACGGTTCACCGTCATGTAGGATGGAGAAGGTGGACGTCAAGAGGGTGAGATGCCTAGCAAAAGTGGTGGGCACCCTGGTGTCCGTCGCCGGCGCCATGTTGATGACCCTCTACAAGGGGCCCATCGTGGAGATGGTGTGGTCCAAGGGCCGCGGCGGAGCGGCGGCGTCACCGAGCCCTGCCGGGGCGCCGGCCGACAGTGACTGGGTGAAGGGTTCCATCTTCCTCATAATAGCTACCTTCGCATGGTCGGCTTTGTTCGTTCTTCAGGTATAAGGATCGAGGACATGGTTATCCACCAGAGAGAACTGAGACGTGTATATACATAAGACCGAGAATTCCATTTCAGATCAACAAATTATATTCCTTTCTCTCAACTCTCCTTCCCGTTCTCCAGAGCTACACGCTGAGAAGATACCCAGATCATGTGTCCCTCACAACTCTGGTATGCTTTGTGGGCACTCTGCAAGCCATTGTTGTCACCTTCGTCATGGAACGCAAACCTTCTGTCTGGACCATAGGCTTTAACTTGGATCTCCTCGCTGCCGCCTACGCTGTGAGCACCCTCTCTCTTTCTCTCTCAAGTACGTACGTATATATCCTTTCACGCTTGCTCTTATGTGTATGCAATTGCTATCTTGCAGGGGATTGTCACATCGAGCATCGCTTACTACGTGCAAGGACTGGTGATCCAAAAGAGAGGACCAGTGTTCGCCTCAGCCTTCAGCCCTCTTATGATGATCGTTGTGGCCATCATGGGCTCCTTCATCCTCGCGGAAAATATATACTTGGGAGGGTAAAGAACTCATAACCCATGTTCCACAACCTCTCAATTAAGAATCCATCGATCCGAGCATAGAAATTTTCTAGTATTCCCACATTTGCTCATCTAGTTAATTTGCATGGCACCCTTCTATTGGTCGGAAAAGTGTGCCACCTAGTCTCCGGGCTGCCAAAAAACCAAACCGTTCCTCTTATGGCTTATGGAAATTAAGGCATCTCTTAGAGTAGTACAATGATTAAAGCCTGTCACTTTGTGGTAGACTGAGTTGAGATGCACTTTGTAACCAGTATAGAACTCACTTAATTAATGGGTTTCCTTTCTTTTCTATATGTTTGGGTGCAGAATACTTGGGGGGATCCTGATTGTGGCAGGCCTCTACTCAGTGCTTTGGGGGAAGTACAAGGAGAACAAGGAGGAGGAGGCCAGCGCCATCCCTTTGGCAACAAAGGGGGTGGATGGTGAAGACCAGGGCATGGTGGAGGTGGTGAGCATTGAAGCAGATGGAGTGGAGCTGCAGAAGCCAAAAGACAGCAACAAGGACAAAATCTCCATTGATCAAGCCATCAAAGTTAAAGAGGTGCCCATGTAGAGGAGGCCAATAAGGATCCATGCATATGTGTTGAAAGGAACTGCAATAATCTATGTTTCAGGAGAAGGGAGAGATGGAATGGGGAGAGAAAAGTTAAGGCAAGCCATGGGAAAAAGAGATTCTTTTTTAACTTGATTATGTAAGCTCTCTCTTTCTTACTTTCCTTGTAAGTTAAAACAGCTTCTTCATATATATAAGCTGATGAACTACTAAAAAGAAATGAAGAGGACTGGGAATGGAAAGCTTCTACCATGTGAACCTTCCCACAAATTACTGTCGCTAGCTAGGCGCCCTCTCCATTCTCTCTTCTGTTCACCTTTCTTTTGTCTAATGTCTCATGTTTTTCACTATCCACCAGATGGCTCCTGCATACATGTTTGTCTTCGGTGCACACCGAAGAATAGTTATTAGTGCATGTCGACGTCTGATGCAGATCCCACTAGGGCAAAGCCTAGTTGCTGCTGACACTGGGTGCAGTTGAGGCTTAGTAAGGAGGTTCTGGGTTTGGAATCCTTTTGTTACCAAAAGGTTTCCTGCACCAGATGCCCATCTTCTCTAATAGCACACGACACTTATCTTAAAGCACCAATAGCCTGACAAGTTTATGGATTTAAACCCGGAAAAATCTTCCCTACATGTCTCAGGAGACGTGCATAATAGGAAGAATCTAGTAAAGTAGTACTGAACTAGGGGCATCGTTACAATGTTGAGGTTATGGGAATGTTGTGCTTGATACCCAAACGGCCCACATACAGATTAATGGTACTTCCGCTGCTAATCTATCCACAAAATTTAGAATATATATGAATCAACACCCACTCACATTTGTGGACATGGACTGGAGTTCGTGTCAGCACCTACGTACTGAATATATCTAACCAAGATATAGGGAAAAGAAACCCATTTGGAAGTTGCTTGCAAAAGGCAATTATCTCAATGAAACAGTAAAACCCCTGCAACCCATCCTTCAAATATTGCTCAAAAAATTATTTTGCAATTTCCCATCAAGAGACAGCGCACTTTCTGAACGATATCGATGTACCAAATTAGCTTGTGGCTATATGGTTATGTTGAAATCATGAAACCATGGCGTTGAGATTCACAGGTCCACAGTTATAAGCAATTATAGGAACCTCAACTTAAAAATGGATGTGGGATTAAATGCTCCAACACTCTCCTCACGATCAAGATAAACTATGGAGATTAACTGAGAGTGAAGGTGAAAAAGAGTGGTACAAGTTCCAACATTCTCTCCGTCGGTCAATATAAGTCGTGGATATTAATTGGGTTGAAGTAGAAAAGAGTACTGGGGCTGCACCTAGGTCATGCTCTAATATCATGTTAAAATTATAAAATTGCGAAGAAATTCACATATCTAGAGTATAAGCAACAGAAGCCTCAATTCAAAAATTGATGTGGGATTAAATATTCCAACAGGGTATTTCAAATGACATTTTCTACGCCCTCTTGCTTAAGCTCATGTCTACATCGATCTTTGGTAAGAAAGGAATACATATATATGCATATATAATTAAGACATATTTCACCTTTATCTTAGAAATCACTACTAGGGATCTATATATCTCTCACCAGAGTTTATCTGAACGCATTGCTACGACAACCCTGTTGAGCACTTTTGCTATAATTACTTGTGTCTTTCACATCATTATATATGCAATCTTTCAACACGAGAGAGAGCTCGACCCTTTAGTTTTACACTTTCTCAGTTAACCACTAAACAACATCCCGAGTTTTCTTCATTAGCACTTTTTAAAAACAGTTTGTCCACGAAAAACATTTCAGTATCGCTTTGTTGTTACATAAATTTTAAAGTACTGAAGTAGGCAAAGGGCATTGATAACATGAACAGACGATATGCCGAAGCATTATTATGCAGATTTAAACGGGAAATTGTTGCCTTCTATTCATCACCATCTGCGTCGGCTCTCCCATGTCAGATTCAGCATGCTTGGACTTTGATTCGTCTACTAGTAATTGATGCTATAGTACACGAGTGCAATTGGGACACAAATTAAGCCATATACGTATAAGGATTCATTAGCTCTAGCTTCTCTTCTATAGGCCTTTTTGTGTTGCACCTGTCTTTAGCACGGCATCTCTTTAATCAGGCTACTGTACCACCCTCCAACCAAGAAAGAGCATACCTGCGCAGAGGCTCTTAGATCTGATCAGGTACTCAGATCACATCTTTTTCACGTCTCTTTTCTTTTAATATATAATACAAGGCATGCATAAAATGGATTCCCCTTGTAATAAGGAGAATGTGAACCCAAATCCACCATAATGTATGTAAATTAAACACATCAAGCTAGAGTGTTCCTACGTACCCACTTCACTATGGCATCATCTCATATGCTAGAGAAAAGTCAGAAGCTAGGAATCTTCCGAAATAACTCAATCTCAAAGAAGAGGAGCGAAATGATTTCGATATTTCCTTCATATTTTAACATATGTCCTCGCTGAACAAGGCCACTTTACCTTGCTTCTCTGTGAAGGTTGATACCACGGTTTTCATATTTGGACAATATTGATGTACGTACCTGGCCTACAGGGTAAAAACCCAGAAATTAATATAACCATAAACTAATTCCGATCCTGTACTATGCTAGAAAAAGAGCTTTACAATTCAAAATTTTAAGGGTCGAAGGCCCTCATTAATTTTAAACATAAACAGCACTGTTCGAAGATCTGTCTCTTGTAATCCGACAATTTTCTAAGTGAAAGAAAATTCTTATTCCGAGTCTAGAAGTTCCTGACCTCACCTTACTCTAGGCAACGCCAAACTTTAATATTTGGGGAAGAATATTGTTGCCTTCATACAACATATATATCTATTCAGCTGTTTCGTATGGATTCTGAGTGATGTCATTGATGCACAAATTAATCTTCTGTTATACTACTGTGGGAAATTAAAGGTGCTGAGAGATGGGACTATTCGCATCTTTTACTTTTTCACTTTTGTTTTTTTTTTCTTTCTTTCCGATATAGCTACAGTGTCTTCCCTTAGATTATTTGCCCACCCATAGAGAGAATCTCAAGGAAATCCATCATAATTACTTCATAGTATTAGGATATACACTATTAGAAAATCCATCAAATTATTAAAGTAAACAGAATGTGTTATTAGGATTCGTCAAAATTCGAGTTGTATGTATAGATCATTATCTTTGTCTAAAATATATAGTCACTACAGGTTGGCCTCGTCACTTTAAAATTGAACTCTTTAAGCCTCACACCACATAATATTACTCAAGAGAAATATTAACTCGATCTTCCAAACCCATGTTAACAATCTACATCTTCCCCCTCTCCTCATCCAACAACAATCTTAAGTATTGAACATGCAAAATCTAGCTCTACTACTATTTGTTATTAGAATTAGACTATCACTGTGTCAAAACTCAATATATAGTTAAATCTTCAAAATTAACGCCTAGAGAACGAACTTCTTGGGAGTTAATAAGTTCTAAAATAAGCATGTCTCTTTGACTAACTCTCTTTTATCCTTGTATATATATATATATATTACAATATCTCCACAAGTGAGTAACTATAGAGACAAATCAAAACATGATAAAGCTCAGATGTCGTTATTTCCTTGGTAACCAACGTCAGTGCCACTCTTTCTGTACTGTTTTGTGGAATCTGATGCCTCTTTCCGTTTATCTATTCCATATCCACTCAAGGTATACTCAGACTCTTTAACTTATCAACTCCAAGTCATGGATTGAAAGTTATCTTAAGATTAATGTACGAATCCTAGATTAATATACTTTTGTCTCTTGGAAGGCAACCAAACCCCATTTGGATTTGAAAGGGCTCCAGCTAGAGCAATTAATGAAGATTCCATGACTTCAGTGAAAAATTACAAGATAAATGATGATTCAGTACCCACCTTTGATTTGTGTCCACTCATTGCACGAGGAACGAGAAGTGAGTTCTTCACTCAGGTGATGTAATAAAAAAGATCAAGCTTTCGAAATTCTGAATAAGCACAAGAAATTATTTTTTTCTTTATGGGACTGTTCTAACGCATCCTTTCATGTGCAATTTATGACTTTATGATCATGTGGATTATAAATACAATTGTGAGGCGTAGATCATATTTTAGACTCTGATACTATGGTAGATTTAATATTAAATTAAAATTTTCAATTCAAAATATTAAGATGATGAATGAAAATGACATCATTATTTATAAACACAATAAATATTTTGTCTATTTTTATTGTGAGACTATTCTAACATGCAGAAAAAAAACCGCCGGTGAATAGCTTTTGCACCAGATCCTTCTTGTTTTATTCCCTTTTCTATTGTCACTTCCCATTTCATCATGCCTTTTGATTAAAAGCTATTCCATATATATGGAGTAGTCTAGAGTGGCCTAGGAGACTTGACACCACTCACAACGACGCTGTAAAGGTTCAAATTTCACCTTGTATTGTGGTAATGGAGGATACAAATAGATATTTCAGGAAGTAATCGAGGCATGGTCGAAACCTTTAGACATTTAGAATATATTTGGTATTTAGATAGATCGGGGATAGAATGAAGATATCTTCACTCTAATCTTGTGAGAAATTGGTTCTCTAGTCTTGTGCGACATGAAACTACTCCAGCAGCTAATCATCCTACACCAGAACCTTGAGATATCCATGTTTTGAAGATGTCATTGCAACTTGACGAGCTACTGAAATGACTAAAATTGAAAACATCTTTATGGCGGGTGCAAGATTTGATTCTGAGACTTTTGACAAAGAAATTGAAGATGATGATGATGAGTATTGCCACTAGTGTCCAGGCCTTCGTCCTCAAGTTATTTTATGGCATACTTATTCTTGGAATTGATTATCTATGAAAATCTAATTAATCCATTTCTATTATCATATTTTTTGTGATGATCTTTTTAGTGACTTTTGCCACCCAAGTTGTATTTGTATTTGGCTCTTGCCAACTCTTTTTAACTTATTTTATTAATAAATGGCCATTAATCCTAGGCTTTTGGTGAAAAAAAAATACAAGAGATGTTGCTTACAAATACAAGGAGTCTAGAGCAATCCGATATAGGTACTTTTACAATAACATTCTTAAAATTTTGTTTAGATCAAACAAAAAGATATGGGGAAGCATACTAAGATAGAGATTAGGCTCCATGTACACTCCTCCAACAGGTCCATGCTTAGCAGTAACCCACTAATTAGAAAGACAAGACATGCATCAAAACATAAAAATATGGAAAGGGGAGAAGCACGCATGAAGTAGGAATTTGGGAGCCGTTCCTCACATACCTCAATTTTCTCTCTTTTGAAATGTACTTTTGTGAGATTGTCTCGTATCGATTAATTTGAAAATATGTCTATATTCTTATAGTGTTACTTTTATCCTTTTAATATTTAGGATTTGATGATGATTTTATATTGGCACATAGTATTAAGAGTGGATTTTATTTTTTTGCTTGTGGATTTTTCGACATCCAATTAAGATTCACGTGATGTTAACCCTATGTGACGTGGACATGAAATTGTATCATATTAGTTAACTTGAGAATAGACTTATCTTTATGTAGTACTGTTGTCTATCTCTTTAATGTATACCTAAATTTGAAAGCAAGTTTATATTTGCATAACTTTAATTTGTTGCGTGACTCTGTTCAAGACCAACAATCAATATATAGATCAAATTCCTGACCATATATATCCTCCCATTAGCTAGTACTCCTCTCTTGTTTAAGTTGCCTTATGCCTAGTTGCTCTCTCTCTCTCTCTCTCTCTCTCTCTCTGTGCGAAGGAACTCCATTATAAATTGATTCCTCAGGGGAAAAAACTGGTGCTGATTGAGTTCATCCAGACAAGCTGATCATGGATGTCCGAAGATGACGAGATCTGACACCCACTATTCCGAAATCGTCGGCTTTGTTCTGCATGTCACCAAGGTGTGAGATGAGATCATGCGCCATTATTAATTCCAGTCTTATTCCATGAAGAGGATATAAAGTATGGTGGAGGAAGATTCGATTTTGTTGCCAGGTGTGTCGGACTTGCAATGGTGGGAGAGAAGTAGAGATATTGCACTCTTCTAATCCTGATCAAGCACACAAAAGAGGGGAGGAGAAGAACAAAAAAAAAAAACTTATAAGCGCTTTTCATACGAGCTCTATCCGATATTCTATGGCGGGGCACGCCAAACCATTCATGTAAACCCACAGTTTTCGCTTTGGGAGGAACCCTGTATTATAGAACATGATCCCTTCGACCTAGAGAAACAGAGAATTTTTATTAATCCTAGCTATTTTTATTTAACGATAAGAGAGAGATTTTTTGTATGTCTTCAGACGGCGGATACTGTCTACCGCAAATATATATCGATGGAGTTCGTTCATATATGTATCTAGAACTCCTTTGGAATTGCGGCACAGGTACATGCTATGGCTATGCCCATTTCTATTTTCGATGCACACAGCATATTCGTAAGATTGTGCGTTGGAACACCTGATTTTAAGGTGGCGTTTGATAATATTTAATACTTAAATATAAAATTTTATCTTTCATCTATTATCTAAATTTAATATAATATATATATATATATATATAATATTTGTTAAGAAGTGTTTGAGAACCAATTTAAATAACATCTAAATTGTGGCAAAATTAGTTAAAATGTCAATTTAAATAATTTTTTAGAAACGAGTTGTTGGAACTAGAATCCGGTCACTGTTGGCAAGTCGTCGGATTTTGAGGACCGTCAATGGAGGTGCCAGCCAAATTTCGACATCAACGACGTCGCTTGATTCCCACAGTGGAGTAGTCATTCGCCGACCGTGAGTTGAAAAATTGACGGTTATTAAAAAAATGATTCCTCTTGACTTAAAATTAAGTAATTTTTTAGATTTAAATAATTAATTTATATATTATTTCAAATATTTTATCAAATAATGTAAAATTTTAAAAATTAAACATTTCAAACTTTAGATGCTCACTAAGTGTTATCAAATAGACACTCAATTGTTGTCTTTTCATATCCGACGTTCAGAATCTACGGCAACCTAAGTCTTATTTCAATCGATGATTAAATGACCAAATTCGAAAGTAAACATACACTTTTCTCTTGTCTTAATGATGTGGGGGTTTATTATATGTCTCAAACACATACATATGAGATTTATATTGATGTGACATCTACAACTCTAATAGTATGTGTTCAGAGTAGATAGTACAAAAAGTTTCTCTCTATATGTTGAGAAGTATCCTTATCTCAATAGGCTCCCTCGCCATCTCTCCTCTTGCGTTTGTGTAGCATAATCCAACACCACCCAAAGGTATGATCCACCAGAACGCCCTCTTCTTCTAGAGAGAACCGTTGGGAAAAAGAACCCTTGAGTTAAAAAAATGAATTAAGAAAAGCAGATATTTTCCCCCATTGTTGGCAAAGCTTTATGGTATAAAGCTGAAAGGGGGGTGCTCCCCCCATCCAGAAAGCATCCCTCAACAAATCTCAGCACCCAAAACCTTGCCGTTTGGCAGGCAAGAAAGGTAGCAGAAAGCCATCGGCATCAAACTAATGACTGCTCAAGGACAACAAAAGACAATATACATCACAAAAGAACATGAGAATAGATGGTTAACGTCCTTCTCAAACATATTCAGATGAGATTTACAAATATCACATAAGTGATAACTCCACCCACATATATTTAAGATGAGCAGTAACCACCTACTTTAATACCGGCAGTAAATCTTTTGTCAAAATACATATACACACTGCGGACTTTGGCCACTTAGAAACACACATGGTAGGTTGTATGGAAGCTTCCGCATGCCATCGAGATAGAGGTGAATACGGGTCGGTTCGGCCCGGTTCACTGTTATTTTTACATAAATCGAATCGACTGAAGTCTCTCCAGCGAACCAAATCGAACTTGATTTGGTTCGACTTACATTGAAATTTGCAAAAAAAAAACTTTAATGACGGTCGCGAGATTCGACCTCGCGACCTCCACGCAAAGGTCCGCACCCGAAGGTGCTTAACTAATTGCGCTACAATACTTCTACGTAAATATATATTATTAATTATATATATATTTGATTCATTTTAATTACCCAATTTAAAATCAAACTGAATTGTGAAGTTCGTGAAATCAAACCGATCTAATTTGAATTGGTCGATTCGATTCGATTTTTCGATTTGAATTATTTAATAAACACATCTACGTCCAGATGCATCAGAGCTGTGAACAGTAAAGTTCTATTTTATTATTGGTGGCATTCTAAAAAAAGCTTGATATAGCAAGCTTTCTCGTGCCTTTGTGCCCATCTTCTCAGCTCCTTGTCTCTTTGTCTTTTCTTCCCTCTTCTTTCAAAGGATTCAGAGAGCACTATCGACGTATTCTCCTGTCGTTATTCGAGGAAGGATGAGTGGGTCGCCAGTGTGATTTGTGCTCTTTACTGAGTAGAACCCACTGTGAATTGTCGAGTTAATGCGACATGGAGGCATTCGTTTTTTTCCCCCGTGGTATCCAATCAAGAACATGTTTCTTTCCTCCCGATTCCAATGCCTTGAACTGACACAAAACAACATGAATCATATCATACATAAAAGAAAGAATAATAATATACTCTCGATTACAAAAAAAACACAAAATAACGTGAAATAACCACAACCCAGTTTAATTGAGCCACACGAAAGATACGACACATTTTGGGTGTATTGTTATATTATTTTATAAGAGAAATTAATCAGAAATCTCTGACTATAATAGGGAAATCCTTACTGTACTATGATTTAATATATACTGTAACAGGAAATAATATTTACTGTAATAAATTACAATTCTGTTAGAGACTATAAAATAAGTCAAATATCTTTTATGAACTTCTAATTAATTTGTCCTATTTTATATTTATTATTATGTCATTTATGTGTATTATTTTTAAGTCTAAAAAAATACACCGCAGTAAATACATACTAACATTGCATTAGAAGCACATTATGGAGCACATCTTACGTGGCCCAATTACAATGGGTCATAACTCTTCCAAATCATTCTATGCTCTTCTGTAAAAGAAGAGCCTTCATGAAGTCATATGGGCACTTCAAAGCCGAAGTCCCTAACCCATGAGCCAAGAAGTGGCCATGGAGGCAGAATTATATCAGATGAGATTTCACCCAGCAGAAGTATACGTGACCCCAACGGTTCTTTTAAGACAAAAAAAAAAGAAACGACGAATTAAGAAAACAAAAAGTCATGAGCTCTTAGAACTATAGTGTTCCAGTGTCTGATTCAGCATAACTTGGGGTGTTGGATGCAACTGTTGAGGCAGGAGTTGGCCCTTCGCATCGTTGCAGCTGTGGTGAGCTTTATCTAAGGAGATACAGTTGCTGTGGTGTTTTGTGGAAAAGAATCCTCTTTGGGTAGCGCAACATAGTTTACAGGAATCACGGGACCGAGCTTTCGAGCACCATCCCTCTTCTCCTTACCCGATGATAAAACCCCATATCGTCCTGAAGGTGTTGAGACACGGCGACTTGGTGTTCCACTAGCCATGTTTACGTTGCAGCTCTGGCCTAATGGTTTCTTGATGGGTAACGATCTCATTGGGCTTGGCTTGCTCCCGTATAGTACTTCCTGCTCGGCTGCAAGCTGTTCTTGTAGCTTCTTCTGCTCCTATAGAAAACAAAAAGAGTGAAATCCCAGATGGGAGAAGCAGCTTTGTGATGTTCTTCAGGTAAAAACAATATACTTTCTAAGCAAAACAAAGAAGCAAGTGAGACTCCTGCACTGTTATTTCTCTGGTAGCAATGGAAATAAGCTATTTAATATGCAGGCAGTTTAATCGTATGATTTTCAGAGGTTTGGGACAGTGTGTGTTTATCCGAGAAAACATGAGGGTCAGAGGTAATTATCATAGAATCAAATACCATAATAAGTGGGAATTATTTCACATGGAAAAACCCAGCCATAACTCAAGGAACATGGAGTTAAACTCATTTGGCATCACATTCATTTCTTGAAGTACATACATTTTATATCAGATTATATAGAAAAATTAGAGTCAGTTGTATTAGCATTTGGCCATTGTTGTTCTTTAGGACATCTCCAAATAAGGTTGGAAACTGTCAGAATCAAAGGCCTAACCCAAGTACCCACATGCAATTTCTCCTTAAGAAAGAGATGTTGGTGGTTTCAACTTTCAACAACAAAACTCATTCAAAATGAAACAAATTAGGTTTCATATTATGGCTTCAAGAAAGATGAGTTAACCAAGGAAAACAGGAATTCAGTGTTTTTGAAAACCATGGGTTTTACTCATCAATTGTAGCTAACACCATAAAGTAAGAAATGCAAACTCACTCTTGATCGTCGTTTTTCTTCCTCTCTCTTTCGCCTCAGTAAACTGTATTCTTCTAGTGTATCCAGCAATCGCACCTGTAAAAGAGGTTATATTATTTAGAAAAGGCCGTGGTCCATATATTTTAGTAGGGACGGATGCATGCTCAAGGTTCACCTTGTCATATAAGAAAAAAGTTCCTCTTTCATTCTCCCAGGCTTTAATTTTTGTAATCAAGTTATCAACAATAGCTGCAGTAGAGAACCAAGAGTTACAAATCACCAACTGTATGATAAAAAACTGCATCAAATATTATATATGCATGGTGACATGATAGAGTTTTATTCTAGACATGTTAGAACGATCAAAGAAAATATAAAAGCACGAGGGAAATAAAAACAAATGATGACTACATGGGTGGCAAGAAAGGAGTAAAAATCAAAATCAAAATTTAAATAGTCATCAAACAACATTAGTTTGAAAAAAAAATCAAAGTTAGAAATAGCCAAACAGGACCAAAGATTGATATGACAACAGTTCATCATATGGCACATAACAAATGCAAGTCAAGCAGATTTGTCTAACCAATATTCTTCCTTTCTATCATAAAACAAGCCATTACATTAAAGAAAAAAGCATTGCACAAAGGAGGGAGACGGGGGTACAATGCAGAACAGTGGAAGGAAGGAAAAAGAGAACACCTAAGCCAACCAAATAAATCAAACAGACAAGAGAGATGCCGGAGGGCAAGCCCAGAGCATGGTACTGACAAGGTATGGGTTTTCCAGAACCAAGAGAAAGGAAAAAGTTGTAACTTGACAAAACCTCCAGGGTGAGAAAGAAAACCCTCAGAGAGGGAGAGGGGGGCTTCTGGTGAGAAGGAAGTCCTCCCCCTACCCCAATGTGGAGAAGCTCCAGTCTGCGACACAGTGGATCTCTCCACCACAGAAAAAGTTAGTGGCATGGTGTAGACAGATGGAATTCAAAAACACTATACAAAATTTATATATTCACCAAAAGAAAGCCCAATAAGTTCAATATGTGCAATGCCCTGATTCTGAAAAAGGCATGGTTCAACAAGTTTGAACATGCACACATGCTATGATGTAGATAATTTCTGGTGGTCATATAGTGCCAAAAGTTTCCCTTGAACAATTTAAGTTGATTTATTTTCTGAAGGAGACGACTATAGTCTCACATGGTATTTTGCTGACCAGTATTCGAGCTTTCTCTGCACGCTTAAGATTTTTGTGTGCTCCACGGCCAGCATTATAGCGATTTTGATCCTGCAAAAGGACCAATAAGCCAGTTAGGTATGAAAGGGAAAAGACCAAAGGAAAGAATCTCAGTCTCTCAGACCATATTAATAACTATTCAGGTTACTAATCCAAATTATGATAATGTTACTTCTTTTAGCATTTCAAACCCACTAAGTAGTATTTGTTGTTTAAAGATATCAGAGGCACTGTCAGTGACAACTATTATATATTCAACTATAGCTAGTTATTTTAATTTCCAAGTCCCATATCAAACATGTGACATTCTGAAGCTCCACCAAGAAATTTAGCAGCAAACTCCATCTATTCCCCTGGCTTAATTTCTATGAAAGCATGCTAAGCATAGGAATGTCCAAGAACTGTATCAAGTTCTATGAAAACAGATATACACAATGATTAATTACAGTATCTGAGATATACACAAATGAATTACAATATCAAGAAATCTATATCCTTTTATTTCTACTTAATTAAGAAATTTGTCAAAATAATCCCTCATTTACCTACCCTTTCATAGTCATCAAGCCAAGTCTCTTCCTCTGAAGCAAATGTCCATTTCTCCACTCTATCCAAAATTTCTTTTCTGCTCAGAGCTTGCTCTTTAGCTTTTCCAATCTGATTATCCATATCTAAAAGAAGCTCAGAAAGATCAACAGCCCCTGCAAGGCAATGTTAGAAATTTTATCAAAAACAAATTCCCTCTTTGATGTTTAATGTAGTCGCAAAAAGTCGTCTAACCCTAATGGGGATTAACATTGGACTGATGAGAAAACATAAGATGGAAGCAGCAAAACTATAACACAGGAAAGTTGGGCTATGGTACTTAAATCTGGCATAGGATGAAGGGCAGCTAAACTGTAGAACCGACAAGAAATATGCAAACTAAAACGTTTTCACCTGTTTGGTATAATATTTTATCTCAAAGAGAAATATGCAGAATAGAGAAGGTACAGTGGTGTGCTAGTTCCCAATGCCAAAAATCATGGAACAATTAAAAAAGCTGTAAAAGTAAAGACTTCACACTAGCTCCATTCCCAACAGGCTGATATATGTAGGGGGAAAAAAAAGAAGAAAAATCTAAGGAATGTAAAGACCAACCAGATTCAATGACATTGATTAGTGCCTTCCGTGCCGCATCACCATCAATATCAATATGAACACTTGTATAGATAGCTTGAAGCTCAATCTGCTTTTTCAAAATGAGTTCTTTCATCTTGCTGGCTTTAAGGACATTTAACTTCTCCACCTCCATTTCAGTCTATAAGTGAAAATGATAACATGACTACTATAGGAATCAAGTATAACACATATGAAACCGAGACATACATTATAATACAGAATGACATACATTATAATACAGAATGACTATACCTGTTCAATCACATCAAGTGAGAGGCATCCTTCATCAAATATGCCGTCAACAGATGCTGAGATTAAACAGGTTACAGACTCAAACTTTTTTCGGTCATCTGATGGTGAATCCATGAGGTTCCACAACTCAATGAGTGTACTCCCCAAATCTTGAAGCTGAGAATAAAAGGATGAAAAGTTATAGATATGAAATTTTAACTCAGTCAAAAGAATTTTATTCTGGATTCAGAAAGGAATTCAAAATCTTACTTTTGCAACTATAGTGTGATGCCTCTAAGATAAAATTAATATGTCAATTTGTAGATGGAGTACAAGAAGCTAACTACTTAAATAGTTACCATAATTTCACCAGTAGTGCCGTCAAGTCAGCATACCTCATAAACATATAAAGACTACAACTTGTAATGTACTTTTTTAGGTCGATCAAACAGAAAAACCTCACACATTCAACAAATTCATCATCTCACTTGTCCAATACTAAAGATCAGATCTTTTGAATTGTCACCTGAATGCATATAATCTGTGCACCATTGAGTGCCTGAAAGAGGACTTTGATATACATAATTGAAGAAAGATAACATTTTGCACAAGATGATTCATGATGCCAAGCTTCCCAGTGTATTTGTAAGCAACATTCACAGAAAATGGCACTTTGGCACCGGTTAATCTCATTAATGCTATTTACTGTCATATAAGTCATAATGACCTACTGAAACAGAAGGTTTTTCTAAAAGAACAAAGTCATACTTTTCTCGCATGTGAATGATTTATACCTAAACCACCAAATCATTTCAGAATACTGCAATTAAATTTAATGAAGTCAACAGTCAGATACCTTGTTTCCTTCGCTTCACTTATCTGTAGTTGTCCTCATGAAAAACTACAATTAGATGGCATTTCCCTTTGCTCATCGACCAATTTATGAACTAGAAAGTCAAATAATGTCCGAATATATTTAAAAAAAATACAGGATGCATTGTCCTAACCTTTTGCAATCTCTGTTTCTTCTCTTGCCTTAGCAAATGCACTGTTCCAGCAAGTCTAGCAAGGGTGTCATTGCTAATGCTCTTTGGCTGGCCATTGGAGAAATCAAGAAGACCTGGATTCACTTCCCTGATGGTCTTATTAACATCAATTCTCATCACAGTTGACAGTTCATGGATTAGCTTAATATGACTGTTAACTTCTTGCAATCGGAAATTCTGCAAATGTAAGGAAAAACAAGAGAAGAAAGCATATCTTAGAATGCTCAACTTTTCAGTTGACTACAAGTATTTTTTTTCTTAGTTATGTAAACAAAATAAAGCTTTGATTTTTGAATCTAAAGGTAACCTTCTCTTTTAGTAGCTCTTGAAGCTGAGACTTCAACTCTCCCAGCTTCCTCAAAGTTAAGTCTCGCTCATTGATCTGGTGAGGAGGAATGTTACCAAGAGGAATATTTTCTGCTATTTCAGCTTGTATTTGCACAATTTGTGACTGAATATCCAAAAATTGCTTCACCCTTTCTCCTCTTTTCAATCTTAGTTCTTCCAATGCAGGCTTCACAGCAGCTATCTGCTCCTTGAGTGTGCCCTGTCGTTTTTCCAACTAGACAGAGAACAAGACAACAAAAATATTCCATTTGACATAATTAAAATGATAGAAAAAGAGAGCCAAGCATCCAAGGATTTTTGAAGGTAAAGAAAATGTTTAACAAGTATGATAAAACCAACCCTAGAAAATGATTCATGCTCCCCAAGGGTAAGGATGAGATTGGACACTTCAGCCTCCGCAGCTGCCAATGCCTGATGTAAATCTGCCTTCTGCCTTCTGGCATTTTCTACTTTCTTCCTGTAAATATCCAGACATTCTTGTTCGAGTTGCATAATCATCTTGTCCCTTTCACTGTCAGTTTCCCCAATTTCATCCCATAGGTTCTGGTTTCATAGACAGTAAATATCAAATATTAGTTAACATGCTGACACAAAACAATTATCGAGTGAAATTCTAAGCAGCAACCAAATCATAAAACTGTGGACTCGTGTGTACTAGAGAAAGCTTCTTGGTGGGTTAGGAGTGTGGAGGAATATAAGACAATTGTCATAGACAGAAATAGGCCACTCTTTTGGTAAAAAAAAATGGCACACATTGGTTTGTATATACAGGAACTATCTTGCATCTATGCATTGTCTCCCAACCAAGATGAACAAAATAGACGATGAGGAATGGACCTAACACAGCACAGACCCACAGTGCATAGAACTCACAATTCAGATCACCATATCGACACTTTTGTGCATGCGACACCCACACTTTTGAACTTGACTGTGGTAAAGAACAGGTTATCCATCTCAGACCAAGTCAGAGGATCATGTAGATACATCATACTAAGATCACGTGGCGATGTGGACATCCAAAGCAACAAGACAATAGAGAAAACAGAAATCTTGGTTGCGACAATAAAACAGGAGCGATCACTTTTTTTTTATTTTTTTTTTAGGTAGGTAAGTTGGTTTGACCCTTCGAGGGAGGGGGAAAGTGAGGAGAGGGCACGGGATCGATCCCACACCCTCCCGTTGACCCCCTTCCATTTTGGCAGGGAGGCCAACCACTGCAACCACAGGAGCGTTCACGGTTAAACAACATGTTGTACAGTATAGAAATGATGACAGCAACCACAAATTTATCAAACAAAGAGGTGGACAACAAGTGATTCTGACCCAGTACTCTGGTTAACATTGCAAGAAGGAACATTTCAAAAGTGGGAAGACCTGTAGCCATGGATCTTCTGGAAAGTAAAGACCGAGAGATAAATAATTAAGCCCAAGAAAAAGGGAAAAAAGAACAAAACCCACCAATTTTTTCAGCAGATCATAAGCAAGGAGAGAACCACTGAGACCTACCCTCGGTATTTTTCTGCGGCGACAGCGCTAGACAACTTAAATCAACGCAATTCAACATTTAAGAACTAGAAAAATGGAAAAACCCAACTCCATCTCTTGGTTTCCACACATTTCATCATCTTCACACAACCAAAACCCACACGACCAAACCGGAAGAACGTGCACAAACACCCCCTCCCCCCCCCCTCCCCGACTTCTCCAGCATAATCTAGTCTCCACGCGTCCGCCAAACCCAAAAACGACGAAGCACGAAAAACAGAGAAAACCCGAACAGGAAACAAGGGAGGCAAGCAACAGAGAGGCAGAAAAAGAGAGCGACGAACGAGAATAAACAGACAGTGCATGTACTGAATTCCAAGAACCTGCAACTCCTGGAGCATGGCCCCGCAGGTGGTGGCCTCCGCTTGTGCGGCGAGCGGCGACCGGAGGCGAGACATCGCTGTTCCAACTTACCTAGCAGGGCTCCTCCCACTCAGCAAGCAGCGGCCCACCAAGAAACCTAGAATTCCAACCACAGGAGACTAGAGAGAGAGAGAGAAGACGCAGATGGGTTTGCGAGGGAAGGTGCAGGGGGCTGGGGGGAAGAGGAGGAGGAGAAGGTGGAAGAGAATGGAAGGTTTTGGAGGCGTTACAGGCGGGTTCTCCTCTTCCGGCCCCCGCAGTGCCCCCCCGGCCTTGCCGCTTTTGGTCTCTGTGTTGGTGTCTGTGTGTGTTTTTTCAAACAGGGATGGCGCCAAAACCGAAGCGGAATGATCAGGTGATCCGGATCTCGTACGCGTCTCCTCGGAGCGGGGTGGTAATAAATAGGATTTTTTACATATATACCCCACATAAATGATAATTGCGTAAAAATACTTTTTAGACTTATATATATATATATCTTAAAATATCTTCAAATTTTCTACCGTATACGTCATAAAGATCCTTAAAATATTTTTTCAATTTTACATATATATATATATATACCTACTAGAAATGGTGATGAAAGAATATTTGAAACATATTATTGACTTCTTTCTGTCACTAGTAAAAGAATATATGTGTAATTATAAAATAAACAATTACATAATTAATATTGTAAGAAAGATATACCAAAGTTGTCATACCATAATCAGATATGATATAAATCGAAGTATACTACACCAGTACGTAGGCATACTTTACTTGCCAAGAAGATGACAAGTTCAGACAATCTGATCCGATGAAGCATGACAAATCATGAGATATACATGTAAAAAAATTATTATAATAATAGCAGTAATGCCCCTCGTTCACCATTTATGGTGGATGGTTCATGGTTGGGATGAGTAAATAATTTTCTCGATTTTTTGTGGTCGGTGGAGGGGGGGCTATCTGTCTCCATTATTGAAGAAATGTGGTCTTTTTTTCGGATTTGATGTTTATTATTCAGTAATATTTTTTGTATATTAATAAGTGTAATAAATTTGATATGGTATGTTTAACTTTCGAAAAGACTTGAGGGCGTGGCATCTCTCTCACAATTCTTTTCCTCCATCAACTTAGTTATTATAATATACTAGTTCTTTACCCATGCGATGTACGGAAGTTTTTAAATATTTAAATTTTAATAAATTAATATCTAAAAATTTTAACATAGTTAGTTGTTTCAATATAAATATCTTTTATATTGAAATTGGATTGAATTACATGTTTAGTCTGAATAATTTTTTTACGTTGACTGTAAAAAAAATTGTCTAAGATTTTATATGAATATAAAATTTCAAATTAGATGTAAAAAAAAAATACAACTTTTCTAACATCTTTATATTTGTAAAAAAGAAACAACATATCTAACAACATAGTAAGAAACATAAGAAATGTATATAGTGATAAATCCAAAATGTCAGTAAATAAAAAGCTTTCACAAAAGTTTTCCCTGTGTCATATAAGTTTAATTCATAAATATTCATAACAATAGATGTCATCTCAACTTCAACCATCTTCTTTTTCAATTTTAATTTTTTTCATCTTGCTGCATGAATGTTGTGCAGAAACAGTGTCAACAGATAAATCTTCTCCACGATCATTGTCTAGAATACTTCTCTTCAATGGAGTGAAGAACATGTAATTGAAAAGGTATCATGAATCACAGATAGAGAATTCAATTAATGTCACTTTATAATTAATATGACACTTTCTATAATTGAATACTTTTTACTTTTAGAAATTAAAAATATGTAAATTAATTTACAAGTGCACTTACAGTATCCACATCAGTAATTTGTTCACCATGTTTGATGCTCTCATCCAGTTCAAGATTTTCATTTGATTCTTAAAAATAATAAGACAAATAATATTATTTTGAGTATTAAAAAAATACAATAAGTGTATGTAATTTGGTTAATAATTACAATTGAAGAAGACAAATATTCTTCAATTAACTGTTATCATTCGTCACACGAATAACTGTATAAATAGGCCACTTTTGCGGAAGGTCGAACTCCGAAATTTGGATCTTGAAGATAATTTTTTTATGAAGAAAATTATCTAACTCTTCTGGAAACGGCTCGGTATCTCCATCCTGTCAAGAAATAAGAAGTTCATATTCAAATAATGAAATATGTTGTGGATCCAAATTTCTTATGAGAAGTTGCATTTATCAATTTGTCACGCAAATTATGACAGTTTTATTAAGAATTTGATTGGTCTCTCGATCAAACAACAGAAATGATGCACTTCCAGTATGACCAATAACTCTAAGCTGAATTTTATACCTAAAAAAATTTATAAATTCTTTAAAATATACATATTATAATCAATCAAAAATTCAAAAATATAATTAAAAATTTGAAATAATACCGTGGAACAACAAATCTTACAAAGATTGAGTATTTGTCACACCAGAATTTGCCACTATCTGGCTTAACTTTCTTTCTACATTTGTTACATGAGTTGTAAAACTAATTGTATTCTGTCTCAATTTTCATGACTTTTGTCAATGTTACACATTGACCAATCTGTATTGCAAGAACTTGTCAAATCCGTTAATTTTACTAATCATATGTTGAACAATAAATTTGTCAATTTGTATGAACAAAATGGAATATATCTTGTTATTCTATTTTTTACCTGACGTGCCTCCCGAATTTCATTCAAAAACTTTCTTTCTGTTAACTGAAGCAAATCTTCTTTCAAAGAATATGATGATTGAGTTGATATTTGAGAAATTTTCGAAGATATTTCTTGTCCACCAAAAGTCTGTATATGAGTATATAAAAAAAGAATAAATTAATATGTAAGATATATTACATTTTATTTGCAGTGATAAAATTATACCTGCTTTTGAATTCCAATATTTCAGGCAAATTTTGATCACATAGTATTCAGGCAGTGTGCAAAGAGTTTGACAAAGTGACAATGCTTGATAAAAATTTTATACAAATACCTTATGAAATAAACTTCTTCAATAATTTTAAAAAAATAAAAACTATCATATTGGGTTTAGTGAAATACATTTCCATATCTTGATTCTCGCTAGATATAAAATTAAGACAATGAAGCAGTAACATCATGCAATACATCTTTTGCGACTTGTTCAGCAAAATTACCCCACACTGTGCAAGTTAATTTTTTCTTTCTAGAAATTTACAAAAAATGTTATACTTCACATACTCAGAAAATTTTTTATCATAATGTAATGATGAGTACTTACTGCTTATCTTCTAATTCAAATGTCAATCTTTTAGTTTTATTTCCATTGTTCTCCCATTCTTCAATATTTTCAATATCTCTCAGCTCCCCAATTACATCTGTGAACAATTTAAATAAAAAATGTATTATATTTTTAGATCTAAAAAATTTGAAGACATCATTTAATAAGAGCTTACTTACCAACCAAGTATGTGACATCAATGCGATTTGAAGTGATGTCTTCAATGCGATGAAATCAAATGATTTGATAAGCATTAACATGTCATCACATTCTCTAACAGACGTTGAATAAAGAAAGTTGATTCTGAAGGCATGTTGAGTAGGCTTATAGCTTCCAATATTCTCGCCAACTCCAAAGTTTGTAATTACATAAGAACAACCTTCTTTCAATTGACAACTGAATTTATTGATGAGACTTTTCTTCATCGTTGCTTGGATCTTTCCACCCTGTTAATAATTGATATTAATACATTTAATGATTACCAAAATAAAAATAACAGATTTGAATGGTAGATAAATTATCTTTTCATCTATTAAAAAAATCAATACTAAACACTTTTTCAGATTGTTGAACTTGCTTGTATTCTATAGAGTTGTTACTTTCACCTTGATTTTCCATGTCCCCTTAAATGGATTTATCTCATCGATAAAATTATTTGGGAGCCATAATCTACATGACAAAAAATGACTCATCTTATTTGATATTAAATAATGTCACACATATGATATAAAAATGTAACACTGCAACAATTATATTTAAGATGAATTAAAAATAAATCTTGCATGGGAAGATAAATAAATAAATAAAAGGCTAGCAGAGTATAATACAGACCTGTCTCAAATTTGAAATATTTCTTTAAACACAACATTAGTTGTAGCGTTTGTTATTTCCCATTACTTATCTGTCACCAAAATTTTCAATCTTTTTTTACTCTTAACTCTCGAAACAGCAACATATAATTGTCCATGACTGAAAACTGGCCTTGGAAGATACAGACCAACATGTGAAAGTGATTGGCCTTGACTCTTATTTATAGTCATTGCAAAGCAAACTGACAACGGATATTGTCGTCTTTGTAGTTTGAAAGGCCATTTTGTTTGCGAAGGTGTCAGTATGATCCGAGAAATGAAAACTTTCTGTCCAATTTTATTTCCAGATGACCTGTGCTTCTACAACAAGATTCTCCAAATTAGTGGTTTTTAATCGCGTCCCGTTACACAACCCGGCACTTTGATCAATGTTTCTAAGCAACATGACAGGTATACTAATCTTCAACTTCAACATATGATTTGGGATTCCAGAAAATTTCAGACTATTAAGAAAGTCTGAAGTATAGAGATCATCATGAGTTTCACTATCATTGTCAGCCTTGCAAATGGTGTCAGAACTTAGATATATCTTTTCTTCTTCTGGGACCAAAGAAATCATATATTCTTTATACTCGCAACATGATCATGTGTAGGAGCAAGGATAGCTCTCTCTTGCAGATAGAGTGTGTCGTGTAAATTATCCAATAATGATGATATGTACTGTCAACTATTGCTACAAGTGGATTGCATGAATCTTTAATAAGTTCATCTGGAATTTCTATATGTGCTTCTCCATCATTAGGCTGACCTAAATGACCATCTTCAATTTTTAAAATCCAGTCTGCAAATTCTTTAATCTCTGTTATATCAGAATTAGAAGAACCACTCAACAGCCTCATATTTTTGCTTAGTTTAAGCAGCTAACATGAACTCCACAGGTATGAAGAATTAATTGTTGCAAACACAATGTCCTCTCTACTACTTTTAGGAATGACTGGTAAGATTTGTCTGAAATCACCTCCTAAAACAACCACTTTACCACCGAAGGGTTCATCTGCACTTGTTGGATTAGCAAATCTGAGGATATCTCTTAAAGTTCTATCAAGAGCTTCGAAACAAAATCTATGCATCATTGGTGCTTCATCCCAAATAATTAACTTTGTCTTACCAACAGTTCCGCCAATAGACTTCCTTGTTTAATGTTGCAAGTAGAATCTTCATTCACCATCAAAGGTATCTCAAATCTAGAATGAGCCGTCCTACCTCCAAGAAGTAGGAGAGATGCAATTCCACTGGATGCTACAGTAAGTACAATTTCTCCTTCAGAACGTAAAGCAGAAGTAAGAGTTTGCCATAAATACGTCTTTCCAGTACCACCATATCCATAGAGGAAAAATACTCGTCCATGGTTATTTGCAATTGCACTCATGATTGTTTCATAAACATCTCTTTGTTCATCATTTAGATTGGAAAATAATATTCCGTGCTCTCTTGACAATGCTTGTCTATCATACTGCAACTCATCTTGCATGAGTTTATTTTGTCCATCGGTTAGAACAACACTTTCTAGAAATGGTATTGATTGATAATCTCTAAGACTCTTTCCATTGCTTCGGAGAATCTTCTCAATTTCATAGAGGTCATATTTCTTTAGTTCCTCGTCACTTAGTTGTAACTCTGAAAATATAATAAATTAACAATAGATAAAATTGTACTATATTCCCTACAATTTCAAAATATATTAATTAAATAAAATTTCTAACCTTGATATTGTAGAAGATTTCTTTGTCTAGCCAAAATATCTTCTGCTAATAGACACCAAGTCTTCTCTCAATATTTCTGGCTTTGAAAAACTATTGGATAATAAAGTGGCAAATAGTCCTCTTAATAACAGTCTGACCCCCAGAATGATGCCTCCTCTATAGCATTTATATTTCCTTATCATCATCAAGCAATCCCAATGCATAACATGCTTCTTTGAATGTAGGGTACAAAATCTCATCGACAGTCCATATGTCTTGAAAACATTTTGGCCCTTTAACCTTATTAAGCAAAATTCTTAGATAATACAACTCTCCACTCCCAGGAGGCACATAGAAAACTCTTCCAATAGCAAATCTTTGTTTTCTTGGACTCCATTTCTTTTGAGCTTGTTTCCAAACAAACTTTGTTGGGAATTCGGAGTAGGTTATGTTTTTGCTTCATCAATTCTGCATTAGTTTCCATCATGCTAAAAACATACTTCTTTCGATTCCAGGTCGATTTAAAACTTCCTCAAGTGGATCTACATCTGAGAATATGACACATTGCTCTCCTGGTAAATGGAAACTCAATCTTTCCACAGCAGGCTCTCTATGATGAATATCAAAAGAAAAAATTATCCACACTGCTTCACATGCAGATATGTATCTACAATCATAATACATCTTTATTTCATCGATTTCACAACTTTCAAAGTTCTCATAGAATGCTACAGTCACTCGATCATGGCCTGTGTTAATGTATTTGAATAAATATTTGATTGACCTTGATTGATTGCACCATTTCACATTAATATAAGCTTGATATTTTAGCAAAAGCTGATGATTATATGGGACTACAAATCTATTGTCAAGAAGAGCTCCATTTTTTTCAATAGTCATACCATCATCTCTTCTTCTATAGCAAGGATATTCATCTTCGTCAACAGGGGTTCTATCATTATATTTCTTTGGAAAATTTTTGCGCACCTTCCATCTCTCATGCATGGAGAATTTCTGAATGCAACCCCACACGGTCCATGAATCATGAACTTTTTACGCCTCATATAATTTTGGGAATTTTTTCTGATCAGGTATTTCAGCAGAAATTATTTTATCAATATCCACTGCTGTTGGATACTTATCGTCAGGATGCAAAAAGACTAAAATGTGAGCATGAGGTAGTCCTCGCTTCTGGAACTCAATTGTATAGACAACTGCATAAAGTGAATGAATTATATTAATTCTTTTTATATATTAAATTATTTGTTTAAAATAGTAATAAAAAATTTACACATACCTGCTTTAAGTCTACCAAAAATGTTGTTGTGTTTCAAGTCATTGATCATCTGTTCACATTTCATTTTGAAGCATCTACATAGGATATCCGGTCTATCTTCAGATCTAGTGCCATACTTTTCAACAAACTTGATTATTTCTGGCCATTTTGGGTTGCAGGTGAAAGAAATAAAAAGATCTGGATATCCAGCCCATTTATAAATAGTCATAGCATCTTGATAGTTTTGAATCATGTATCTTGCACCTCCAGTAAATGATGATGCAATACTATGCGCTTTCCTTTAGATTTAGGATCTGATTCACCCCTTAAAAAGCCTCAGTCAAACCTCGATACATTTCGGCCCTCAACTCCTTTTGATGTGATCGTATAATGTAATCTCTCTGCTTCAACCATTGTGTAAGCATCAACTACAAATTGTTGAAATAACTTTCTAGATGCTAATATGGTCATGGCTTCAGAATTTCTATTTTAAAGTCTGAATGAAAGAACTCTCTCATACTCAATCTTGTTTTTTTTCCTTTATCGTTGTGTTGAATATCATCTCTATACTCATCTTCTCCAAAAGGAAACAATAGAGGATATTTCATTGCCAGATAAGAAGGGTGCAATTCATTAATGCGCTTTAACTTACCATCTTGTGTCTCAACTATAACATCTCTATCTTCATTAGAACATCCAATGTCTCCGACTATAAGAGCTGCAACTTCAGAAGCAGTCGGTAGATTATAAGTCCTTCCATCGGTAGTTCTTCTTCCAATCATCCTAATCTTTAAGTTCTAAAGTTCCGAATCATGAAATCTATCTCTAGTCATTCTGAAAGTTTTTGCCAAAGGATTGAATGTATCAAGCATCTCTTTTAGTTCCAGCACAATTGTAGTGTCTAATCTTTGATGATCATTTATCCTGTTTTAAAAAATATACGTGTTAAATGAAATTTATATTTCAAAACTATTTCATAAAAGTATGTCATAGGCAAGTTCAAAATCAACCTGCTTGCCTTTATTCGATTTGAGATCTCATTCTCCGTATCATATATGTACAGTTGAGCGAATTTCGGATTTACATCTGGATTTGGAAGTAAGACTTCCGATTCTGTGGTAATTTTGTCCAAGCAATCTAAAAGCATATGGTCATGTTCCATTGTTTATGGAGGAATCAATCTTCCCTCCCATTGATGTGAAGGAGAACATCATGTTGTATGATCGGATGTTGTCTAAAAAGTGTCTACTCCTTGAATCCTTGGTATACATCAACTTGCGTAAAAGTTCAAGAGTTCTTTCAATAAAGGAACTTGAATTTTTCCTTGCACACATAGAGAGAATTTTGAGTTGTGCACTTCTTCTTCTTTCCAATCTCTCTTCATACCACATCAATCCATCACATTTTTCACATGTTCATATGGGATCCCCAATATCCCAATAGTCATCTGATCTAAATGTTGATTTTCATCAATTTCTGTTGACAAAAATACATTTACATGTTAACTTTATTATAACTTGACAATATTAGATAAACTGAAAAATAGACATCGATATACCATTTGGGTGTAGATGCTCCTCTCCATCATGTGTATTATGTAAGTATGGCTGCCCTTCAGTATTTTTGTCAGTCTCTTCATCTTCTAATAATTCAGCTCCAATACGTGAAATAGATTCCAAATATTTTACTTTTGAAACACACACTTTCCCCATGTGATCATATGCAATGTTTCCTGATAAATTAATCGTAGGCTCAGGAAGAGTACTCTTATTCACAATGTTTGAACTTTGCCTTCATAATTTGTTGCATGGTAAAGTGCATAAAATTGCATATTGCCATGGGATTTGAATGTGATGTATGAGACCCAATTTTGCCCACATAATCATCATTATGAGCTACTAATGTCTCTGATCTTGAACTGCTTTGTTTGATGAAGTTTGTAACATAACTTGAAGGAGTAGTTGTCATTTATATTGTTGGCTGTGAAATTCTTGATATCATACATGAATTTAATCCATGATGCCTTGAATTGCTAACATAATCACCAGTATGAAATAATGATTTATGAGTTTCTGAATTACTTAAAATCATAGAGTTTGTAACATCACTTAGCGGAGTTCTATGAGCCCATGATTTCCCAACATTATCACCAATATGAACTTGTAATGTCTGAGATCCTGAATTGCTTAAACTGGTGATGATTGTACTATCACTTAAAGGAGTTCTTGTCATACATATATTTGATCCAGAAGTCCTTGAACTTCCAAGACAATCACCAGTATGAAGTAATGATCTTTGAGCTTTTGAATTTCTTAAACTCATGGAGTTTGTAACATCACTTAACGGAGTTCTTGACATTGTTTGTTGCAGCTCCAATGAATCCTCTTCTTGACCTCGTTTGGTACCTACTAAAAAGTTCACCAACTTTTTAATTTAATTTGTTGTTAGCATTATATAATGTATAATTTTCATTCAATATTTTTTTACCTCGCATTTTCTGATCATTCGCTTACGTTTTCCCATTATAATACTTTTCCCCTTAATCTTGCATATTTTGCAATGCTTCGTTTCAATCTTTCATCTATACCAAGTTCATCGTTGGCTTGTAGGCCCAACAAAATCTATTTAAGAAACAGTTCATTTATGGTTAAGATAATATAAAAAATTATCTACAATAAATAGAGAGTCATACATTAAACAACGACAAAAAATACAAATATTTGATGTAAAAAAGATCTAATATGTCAAACAACATACATACTTCCCACCAAAAAACTGTCATCAAAATTGATTTATACCACAAAAGATAAGTCTTACATACTGATGTTGACAGAAAACATTAAGACAAACTATAATTTCCATGTCCCCTTCAAAGATTCTCAAATACCATCTTTTTGTTGTTACTCAAAATTCAAAATACTTTCTGTACTTATGAGATTCAGCTGTCACCGATGATATGTATTTCACCTCTGATGCATCAGTTTTTATAATCTTCGACCTAATCACCTTAATACCTAAATATAGCTTTCCCTTTCCGTCTCTACGCACATATTGTGATGACACTACCTTCAGAGTGGTATACTCATCTATACAATTTTGTCTTACAAACTTTCTCCATCCCCAACCACTAAACATGTACATGCAACCAGCCCAACTTGGACGAATGATTGGATAATATCTTTGTCCATTATGATCTTGTACAGCAATGATGATTCTTTTTTTGTCTTTCAACTTCTGGCGCTCGTCTGCACTTAACATCTTCTTTATCTTCCTTATTTTGGATTTTGCCACAATAAGTCCATCATGCAATCTTCGTATATCGCATCGTAAGATCTTTCGTTTGAAAAGAGTTGTAATTTTATAATCCTCATTTTGTCCTCTCACTGTATCGTCCATGATAGCATGTTGGTTCATTTCTATCAAGTTAATAAATTGTAATCAGTTTAACTTAAAAATGGGAACATAACTTTAAAATATAGTTATCAATGATTTCATGTAAGTTAAAAAATATAACTACAATGAATTAAAATTTGCAAGGTCCTACCAAAACCAGCCATTTTTTGTATTTGTCTACCAAAGTAGTCAAAGAACCGAAGCATATAAAATTTAAGTAAATATATATTTTACATAAGAAAATTATAAAAATGAAATTCATTTATGCAATGTAATGTTTGTAGAAAACATTGGAAAGTTGTAATTCCCCTATTACATACTTTCCACCTAGGTGACACCTAGATCCGTGCCTTGACAATAATGATTAGATGCAAGGATATGAGTTCTGTTGGTGTAGTCTTGGGCATTTTAGCATTTTCTCATGGATAGGCACCATAACCTTTAGAACTATGTTGTTAATGAATTATGAGTTAGATACTTGATTATTAATCCATTAGTTTATTAGTTATGTGTTTTTTTGGTGTATGAAAATGCAGATTCCTGTTAGAAGTTTTTAATGATCCATGTATTTTCGTGCAAGTGCCAGATAATGATTAAATTTAGATAATAGTGATTTGAACATTCGTCTCCATCTCATCTTCTCTTTGCGGATGACACGCTCGTTTTCATGAATGGTTGTATTCGTAATGATGAAAGCCTTATGCAGTTTTTGAAATAATATTCTCAATCTTCTGGTCAGAAAATAACGCCAATAAGAGTTCTTTCATGGTATCCACCACATGCCTTCCCTTGCAGTCCAAAGAAATAAAGAGGTAACTGGGTATAAGAGGCAGCATGGTCCGCTAACTTATCTTGGTGTTCTGCTAAGGCCTGGCAGAGTCTTGGTTGCTGGTTATAAAAATCTAATTGATAAAGTTAATGCCAAGTTAGGGAGCTAGAAATCTAAGCTTATTTCTCAAGCAGGTAGAATCACCTTGATTAATTCTGTTATCTCTTCTATTCCTATTTACCTGGCGGCAACTACAAACCTTCCGAAGTCTGTGATTTCTTATTTTGAATGACAGCGGCAGCGTTCTTTTGGAATGGATCAGATGGCAATCGACATCGGCATTGGGTGGTATGAATTCCATGCAACGTCTTAAAGCTGAAGGTGGCCGTGGCATCCGAAATCTTCACCAAATCCAACTATCCCTGGTTGTTAAAGAGTGTGGAACATTCGTCATGTGAATTCCCTATGGGCTTCTTATGTTAAATTTAGATATGAATGTACCTGTTATGATCACCTTCCAGGCATTCCTGAGAGGACTATCCAAGTTGTGAATAGTATCATTCAGAACAACAGGAGATGGATTCATGGTAAGGGGGATACGATCAATTTTCTAAAGGACATTTAGATGGGCGACCTTCCACTTTCACGTCTAATCCAGGGCTCCTTTGAGGGGGACGGTCCTACCCTGCAGGAGGTTGTGCAGAACGTCTCCCACCCCTTAAGAACGGTTCCTTATGAAAGGATTTTCCAAGGTCTTCAGCTTACTGATGAAGAGGACAGATGTATTTCGGATGCTACCCCCAGTGGCATGCTTTCTTCTTCCCTCCACCTATAACTTGATCAGTAAAGGGGGACTCGCCGATTACTATTGGTTGAAGATCTAGCAGTCTTGATTCATTCCTATAATTTCTTTTTGTTTTCCTGGAGGATCTTGAATGATCCATTCCAGTTGAAAGTAGGATCTCGGGTTGTGGAGTACCTATGGTATCTTGCTGCCACTGCTGTTCTTCTCCTCAGATTTAAGACCTTGATCATGTTTTCATCAACAGTAACATTGCGGTTCAGCTTTGGCATTGGTTCCTTCCTCTCATAAATAATAATATCCATCTTCATGGACACATCACTGCTAGGACTTGGAACTTTGTCAAGTTCTGTAATATCTGCTCTCCAATGGGATTTATATCTCTTTACGGCTTTAAGATCATGATATGGGAGTTGTGGAAAAGCATATGTGCTGCTAGGTATAAAGGGAAGAAAGCCCAGACTGGTAACATTATTAACAGCATAAAGCTTCACATATCCATTGCCCTCAGCAAGATCACTTTGTTAAAAGTGCTCCTACTCCGGTGGATCAGCAGGTGCTTCATATTTATGGCTTTAATCCTCAGGTTTCTGCCAAACAGATCAAACTAATCTGCTGGATTCCTCCCATTGAAAATTACTGTTTAAATGTTGATGAGGCCTCCAAAGGGAATTGAGGGTATTGTGGAGGTGGTGGTTGCATCCGGGACAGTAATAGTGTTGTGCTAGCTGCGGTTGGTCACTTTTACGGGGTGGGTAATTGTAACGTCGCGTGCTTTTCGGATCCTTATGGATCATGTGCGTATTGGTTGTGGTGGCCATTGTGAGGCCAGTGTGGTTTGGTCGTGTGTTGTGCGCATGTTTGGTGCAGGTTTGGTCCTGGAACAAGATAGGACCTGCTGCAGTTGACTAGGAGTTAACGGCCAGGTGTGGTCGTTGACTGGTTTGGCGTCCATCAAAGGTGACGCCAACCTTATGAACTTAACGGCAGGATTTCTGGACCCTTACTGTGACGGTTCCCTAAACGGCAGTAGGGTTGACGCCAACCTGTGCGACCTGCAGAATATAGGTCTACCCGAGGACAATTCCCTCAGCTTATTCTCCCTCTCCCTCGCCCTATTTCCATGCCCCTTGTTTCCCCACTACTTCCAACAGTTGTAAAAGGTTAGTTGGAGGATCGTGGAACGCGAGGTGGTGACGAATCGGCCAAGGAAACGCCGGAGCGAGGTGTAATAGCCGTAGGAGCTCGCAGAGGGTTTGGTGCGAAGCAGGAGAATTAGGAGGTTTAAGCGCGTATTGAGGTAGGGAATGATCCCTTTAGTTCCTTTAGGATGTGATAATACATTTGGAACGCGTGGATCTGCATGTTAATTGTGTTTTTGGGTAAGGATATCCATGCGGGGTAAATAGGTGGTTTGAGTAATTTGAAGAATGAAACATGTTTGTTTTGAGTTGATTTGAATTCATGCATGTTAGAGGAGGTGTTTCCTCGCATTTTTCCATTGGTTTTAGGGCTGGGAATACCTGAGGTATTAGCCCAGGGTTTCTGTGAAGTTGATAGCCAAAGATCTTGGCGTCAACATCGATTGACGCCAGGTTCTTCAGTTGGGAGATAAACGACTAGATACCTTGTCGTTTACATCCCATCGACGGCAATCGATGTTTCCGTCAGCATGCTTTTGTTTAAATATTGATATATTGAATATTTGTTGATATCGAACGGTACAATGGTAATTGCGGTGCACCTAGTGCACGTGGTTTCTGAAACTAGTGTATTGGGTACGCAGTTGACTAGTTTTTTACGTGTCTACGTGGTGTTCACGTGTAGTGGACTACTAGTGCACGCGGTTTACGTGAGTCTTCACGTGGTTTGTGTGACGTGCACGTGGTTTTGTGTACGTGGCAAGTAGTACGACGCCTACCGTGATTACCTCTCCAGTTGGGTGCCCCAGGTTCTCTGTGAGCCAGGCTGTTAGCTCGGGACTTTGTCCCGGTACTTGTGTTGTACCGTCGAGGTCTGTGTCATCTGACCTGGACACCCTCACTCCTTTGTTTGAGTTGTACGTCCGGCCGAGGGAAAGACGACAGTGGGACAGTGACTGTCGTACTTGTCTTTTAGTCACTTATAGCGCACTTGTAGTTGAGGGTACGGACATCAGTAGTCGACACTGGTCCCCGACTAGTCATTTTCCAGTGCCTCACTCTAGAGGGCCCAGGCCAGGGTCTCCAGAGGTGTCAGGCATGGGCCTGCGACCGTGTGGTCCGCAGGTGGTGGTGTTTAGTTGGTCTCCACAGTTGCTTGACCTTTTCACATGGAGCGGCAACTGGACCTTTCGTATGTGGCTGCGAGACTGAGAGGTAGACCTGTGTTAGATTGTTCGAGTCAGTCTCTGGTGTCGCGAACCAATTCACGTGGCTCGTGTGTGACGGTCTCTACTGTAGCTCGTACACCTGTTTGGGTTTGCCGTTTATTTATTATAGTTGTTGTATGTAGTCGACAGACGGTGAGTACATTTATAGCTTTAATATTTTGTTTAGTTGTTCTATAAGTTGTTAGCGCAGTTTACTGCTTTTGTACCTGCGTTTTTGTTTTGCTCAGTTTTTGGGGGAGTTCCCTACTGAGCCAGTGACTAGCGAGGCTCACCCCTACCCCTACAGGTGAAGGCGAGGAGGACGTCTCTCGACCGTCGTCCAGTTCTGAGCCGCGTTGTAGCGGTGCAGGGTCAGTACCTCCAGCAGTGTAGTAGCAGCAGTGTAGTGTAGCTAGTTTGTTTACTTTCTCCAGTTATACCTTGGGTATGCCCCAGGCTCTTGTACTTTCTTTCAGTTTTGTGGAAATATGGCTATGTAAACTTGTGAATATATATATGAAAGATGTGTTCCTTTGTGTTTTCATGGACTGTGGTATGATATCCCTTGCGAGGCTTCGGCCCGTTCGCGGGAGGCGGACTCGGATCAAGTACGTTATTGGTTTAACGGGCTTGAACGAGGTGTTCGGCCATGTAATAGTCTCATTGCAAAAATCTAGGCTTAATGTGATGGAATTCGGCTGGTAATCTCTTTAGGTGTTTGTCACTCTCACATATAGTCGAATTCTTTTATTGCTTATAAACTACTTTCTTCAGAACAGATGTATGTCCTGGCATACTTACAGGTGGTGGCGAGAGGTCAGGAACCTGCTGGGTGGCGATTTTCAAACCATCTCTCATGTTTTCCGAGAAGTAAATATGGTGGCGGATCATCTTGCAAATTATGCTGTTGTTTCTAAGTTTAATCAGGTTTATTGGGGAGTACATAGTTTCCCAAAAACTTGTAAAGGGCCGGTTGTTTTAGATAGATCAGGGCTGATCAATATTAGACTGGTTTGATTGAGGGAATACCGGCCACACCACAAGAAAATGCGGCGTTTCTGACGGACGCTTTCCGTCGAAAATCCGTCGGAAAATCCATTTCCGTCGGAAATCCGTCGGTAATCTGTCGGAAGTAGTCCGTCGAAATAGTTGGTCAGAAAATTACCGACAGAAAAGAATTCCGTCGGAAATCGGTCGGAAACACCGATTATTGCGTCAGAAATCGGTCAAGAATCGGTCGGAAATAAGTATTTCCGACGGATATTCCGACGGACAAATTCCGTCGGAAATATCCGTCGGTAAAACCACTTTTTCTAGTAGTTAACCTCCTCCTTATATATATATCTTTGTGGCCAAGGTACCCTCGCTGGTGGAGTGAGCCCATCCTCCCCTTTTGGGGGAGGGTGCATGCACTCTCCCGGTTTGAGGCCATGTGAACCTTTTATTAAAAAAAAAAAGATAATAGTGATTTGATAGAATCCTGCCCTTGGATGCAGAACTCTTCTTGGTCTAGTGGATTTCCTTTTCTTGGTGTACTCATCCTAATGTTTGTAGTTGATTTCATTTTTCCCCCACTTTCTATATCCAATGAGCATCAGCACCCAAAGTTCTTCAAGGTAAGATTCATATAATTGTCACCAAAAGAAGACAATTAAACTTTGTTCAAGTCTCAGATTTTACTATTGAATTGATGTTTAAATGCTAGGTATTTTTTCTCATATTCCCTCTACTTGGTTTTCAGATGTTTATTGATCTAAAATGTCAAAACATGAAATTAAAAGTGTGGCAACCAACATTTTTTTGTTTCCAGAATGGTTAGCAAAAAAGAAAACCAAGATTCTGACCTCACTTAGTTTCAGATTAATGATTAGCAATACTAAGACTCCATTGATAGGAATCAGAATTCAGAAGTAAATATTAACTATAGACAAATTATAAAGGGCAAAATTTTTTGATGATAATGACATTTCAACAAAAATAAATAGAGTCTGAAAGTAAATAATTTCGAAAACTTCGAACTTTGCTTAAAAAAATAGAAAATGATCTTGTTGAAGCAAATATAAATAAATGAAGAACAAAAGAATACCTGTTGAGGCAATGAGTAAGTGGACAGAAGTTTAGTAGTAGGCTACTTTCTCTGCACATACAAAATTTTTTCAAGGTTCTGTTCGATTTTGTACGTGTCTTTGAAATGTAAAGCATGCATATAAAATGTAATATTGACATGCACATCAAAACTATATTTGCCTATAGACAAACTATAAAATAAGCAGTTTTCCATCAAAACCCCGATTGGCTTCATGTAGGATGATGGTGGGCATTGAACAACTTGAATATTCAATGAAAATCATGAGATATATATGTAAAAAAATTATAATAATAATAGCAGTAATGCCCCTCGTTCACCATTTATGGTGGATGGTTGGGATAAGTAAATAATTTTCTCAATTTTTGGTGGTTGGTGGGGGGGGGGGGGGGCGCTATCTGTCTCCAATGTCTGAAGAAATGTGGTCTTTTTTTCGGATTTAATGTTTATTATTCAGTAATATTTCTTGTATATTAATAAGTGTAATAAATTTGATATGGTATGTTTAACTTTCGAAAAGACGTGAGGGCGTGGCATCTCTCTCACAATTCTTTTCCTCCATCAACTTAGTTAATTTGTATCCGATACTCTTAGGTCTATATATCCATAAGTCTTGTATAATCTTTTAAAGCTTTTTTTAAAAGAAATCTTGTATCTATTTTTTTTAATAGGTAAATTGGTTGGGAGAGGGGGAAAGGTGAGGAGAGGGCCCGGGATCGATCCCGTGCCCTCCCGCTTCCCCCCTTCCATTTTGGCAAGGAGGGAAGCCACTGCGCTACAGCACAGTTCTATGCTTTTGTCATTTCCGCGTGGACACGTCACGTTTTATTCGTTACATTTTTAAGCATGCAAAGAGTGTTATTATTACTCTCATTAATCCATACTTAATGGCATAAGAATAGACACCCACTAGGTCCTCCAATGAAAGAGCTTTTGGTGACTCTATCGGAGTGTAGATTTCAATCATTTAATTATTAAAAATTTAATTTTTTCTCTTAAATTATCAAATATATAAATAAATGTTAGATTGTGTAAAAACAAAGTTTAAGAGAGATAAAAAGAAAAAGGATAATGATGAAATGTTACAGTTTGGGGCTTCGACAGGAGGGTTTTCGAAGAGATTTGTAATTTTCAAGAAATGAAATAAAAAAAAAGTTATCCCAAACATTGTCAATCCCTTTCAATTTCGCAATCTATCAAAAAGAAGATTACTCTTACTATATATATAAATGGGGAAAGTCTTTTACACCTGATAGGTTCCCACCCCACGTCCACATTAGACACAAGTAGAGTGAGTCTTATAACATTTTAAATGTTGTAGGGTCCATCTTTTTGTGCTTGAGTTGGACAACTCGTAGAGTGTAGAAAGTTGTTCTCATATAAATGATAAGAATCACTTAGTTACTTTGTGCAAAGGTTGAAAAATAGTTGACGATTCTTTTATTTGTCAACCCCTGTAATCTCTTAAATTTATTTATTCAAGAGATAATAACCAATCGTCATCTGCAAGGCAAGAGGAGTAGTCAAGAGGGGTCTCCAAGAGTAATTTTTAAAATAAAAATTGTCTAACACTCAAGTTAAGGAGTTTGACCAGGATGTGGGTGAGAGGATGGATATGAAAGGAAAATAATTATTGACTTGTGGTTGCACCGAAAGTCTCCTACGTCGAGGTCGGGTCATCCATCTTAAGCATTCGTTGGAGGGGTCACTTGGGTGTGTATTCTCTCTTTTTTTTAATCATGTGGACAAAATTGTACAAGAGTAGAGAAAGTTGGTAGAGAAAGTTGGCGGCTTCCCGTGGGGTGTTGAATGTGTCTCTATTCTATTGGCATGTTAGCAATCCGCGCCCCGCTTTGGTAGTGGTTAAAGTTGAGATTAAGGGAGGGTAAAAAGATGGTTAAAGTCCTTCTACACTTTGGGAACTAGCTTCCTTAACCAAGATGAGTTGGGTGGAAATGTGGTTAAAGGGGGTTAAAAGGGTGGATAAGTTATCCAATGTGCCATACAGTTGTTCGAGTCGTCGGAGTGATATGTTGGACTCTTAGACCTAGGACCGCTATATCCTTATAATATAGCGGTCCTAGGTGGATCGACCGAATTCTCCCCTCCTTAATTACTTTGGTCGGATTTTGTCGGTAATTTTGATAGTTATGGGTGGTCACTATTAGATCATCTTCTCTTGCAGTGTTTCTTACTTGTGAGAGCTGTCGGAAACTGGCTGGATCCATCCAGAGGCACACAAGGCTAGCTATGTGCCTATGTGGGTAAAAAACCGGGCCGGCCCATATGTCGGGGATCAGCAAGGTCCACAATTGGGCTCACAGCATTATGGGCCTAGCCAATAGCAGGCTCAGGATGGGCCAGATGGATTTGGGCAGGGTATGGTCGGGCTTGGCCTGCCCCAGATGCATGACAGCTTTAGGGAGCATATATATATATATATATATATATGGTGCATCACAAGGGGTGGTGAGTCAGACAGTGGGCTAATTTTGTTTATTCTTAGAAATATTTTCAAATGCACCTCATCATAATCTACATGTTCATACAGTACTCCAATAGTTGATCCAATGTTCTAAAAAAACAATAAATAAATAAATATGAGATTAAGACCACCATCGCCCCTGATTACGACATGGCATTCCTCATGCATGGAGAGCTATTAATTAGTCCAACCATGGAGCTGCCTTTGTTATGATTGTTACAATTAGAAAAATCTTGTATGCATGAAAACAAAACATCTATATATGTGTATTAATCCATTAGCAGTGCAAATTATATATGGAACACTATATATAGTCGGCAAGCAAATTAACCATGGTTCCATTCTTCTAGCTTTGATCCTACCATATATTTTCCCACACAACATATGGCATGATGCACTGACCCATACATCATGATTAGATTATTAATGTTGGACTGGTTTCTCAGCAGTATGAAGCAATCAGGTGTGTTCGATGTTGAGCATTCCACACGTCCCATGTGCTAGGAACTGTCACACCATCTGAACGGATGTTTTTGTTGTGAAACTATTCGACGTCCCTTTCTGTGATAAGATAAGCTTCTTTTGTTGTAGTTTGATGATACATACCCAATATTACACTGACGATCACTCTTTTGATGACCGGAATGATATATATGATGGATCACATCATTGTGACAAGAGAGAGAGAGAGAGCCTTAGCAATTGTGCAATGAAAAGTTAAGGGCGGCCCAGAGTCTAGATATTTCTGGGTTAAAAAAAAAAAAAAAAAAAGAGAGAGAGAGAGAGAGAGAGAGAGAGAGAGATAGACTTTTTAATTCAAATAATTACATATATGAACTCCGAGCTAGCTAGTAATATCTCAAGTATTTTTCTAATTAATTAGATTTTTTCCCCCGCCTGCATAATTCTCATGATTCCAGCCATCTTTGTCTATGCGACTAGCTACTACAAACAAGGAGATCTCACTGATGGTTTTGTCAAACACCTGTTCATTACCATGCATTAGTGAGCATTCAAACATCGTCTTTCACACTACAGATTCTGAGATTCATAAGTTAAATCCTCTCTTTTTGTAAGTTGATGATACCCTATATGGTCAGGGCCCGACCACAAATGTTTCGAAGGAGAAAGATTTAATATATTTTTGTATTACATTTTAAGTGTTGCATGACTAGGTAATAATTTATGTGGCATCTAATAATTGTGTTGATATTTTATCACTCTTCAAGTGAGGGGTGTCATATATAGATTATTGTCTAGTTATATACACTTAAAATATAATATAAAATACACTAAGTCTTTCTCGTTTTGAAGATGACTTTTGAACTAGGAGAGTCCCCCAAGGTCCTACATATGCGTAGGCGTAAAACCCTATAATGGGAAGAAGTAGCTATTCATGACTCCTATTATCTCCTACCATTTCTAATTTGACTGTCAAAGAATTGATCCTAAGAACGCTCATTTTGGATGCGCTGTGGTGTTTATGGAGGATTTTTTTAAACTTTTTCAAAGATTTAGCAGGGGTTAAGGTTCTGTTTGGAAATACCAACCCAAAAAAGTAAAATCGGCAAAAGGCGATATCCTTGCAGAAGCGCGTAGGAACGCACTTTTGCCCCTCGTCACCCGAGTGGCATGGAAACGAGTTGAAAAAAAAAAACAGTGGAGCTTTCACATAGACATGATCCTCTGCAAATTTTTTGAAAGCGGACGATCCCTACCCGCTTTTGAAAAACGGAGAGCATGCTGGAATTGTGTCCACCTCTCTTCTTTGCCAAGAATCACCTCTGCGCAAACACTGAGACCACAAGTCTTCTTTGAGAAATAAGATGATGTGTTAGAGATTTCATGTAACGTCGCGTGCTTTTCGGATCCATGCGGATCATGTGCATTGTGGTTGTGGCGGCCGTTGTGAGGCCGGTGTGAGTTGGGTGTGTGGAATGCATGGTGTGATTGCGTGGCTTGAGCAGTAAAGAGCAGGGTAGGTTCTGAATTGGAATAGGACTTGCTGCTGTTCTGTCTGAGTTGGCGGCCAAGGGGTGGTCGTTGACTGTTGGCGTCCAGTTTCATGGACGTTTACATCATGAACTTGGCGGCAGTAGTTGTGGACGTTTATGTTGGCGGTG